>NW_004624869.1:1477469-1547946 GCF_000247695.1 Heterocephalus glaber
TAGGGAGGGATGGAGGGGTTGAAGGGAGGGCAGGGGAAGGGGGAAAAAATAAGAACCAAGAGAGATTATGTAAAAGTGCAAATTTCCAATGATGAATGTCATTATACTGTATACATAAAATGTGCCAGTGGTTAGAATGAATAATTGATAATGCGAAATAGGAAGAAAAGGTCCAAAGGGGTAGGGGAAGTGGGAGGGGTAGGGGAAAGGAAAGAAGGAAAAGGAAAAATGATGAGAAATGGAAAAAATGGAAACAAAATCTTTGTAAATAGGGAAGGATGGAGGGGGTGAAGGGAGGGCTGGGAATGGGGAAAAAATAAGAACCAAGATACATCATGTAGAGGTACAAATTCCCAATGAGAAATGTAAATGTATTGTATAACTGATATGTACCAATAAAAGAATTAGAAAAAAAAACTTTCTGATTTTTCCTCAGTTTAACAATTAAAAGTGCTATTTCATTGTCTTAATTTGGAATCTCTAGTTGTGAAGGAAGTTATACAGTTTTTGAAGTATTAATTGGCTGTAAGTCTCTAATTATATGGTAATAATATTTGTCCATTTTTCTATTAGGTTGTTGATATTTTTCTCATTAAGAGTTGTTTCGTAAGGACTCTTACATAATGTGACAATTTTTTCCTTAATTTATAACTTGCTCTTGGATCTTAGGTATTTTTTCATGTCAACATTTCGTATTTTTAAGTAGAAAACTTTATTAAATATTTTTCTTTATGATTTAAGGTTTATACTAACTTCAGAAAATTCATCTCTAATCCAATATCCTTTTTTGGGGGGCGAAGACTGGGAATCAAACTCAGGACCTTGTGCTTGCCAGGCAGGCACTGTGCCACTGAGATACAGCCCTATCCCTCCAATATCTTTATTTTTTTAAAATTTCATTCCATATGGATCACAGACAAAACCTACCCCCATGGCATTTTCCCCAGGGCAACTCCATATCCATGAATTTTACTCTCTGGCCACAGACCCCCACCAACTCTAAACTCTCTCTGTGTTTTATTTCTCCTCAGAATGGGGCACCAGAGGTATCAACTAACTGGATGACTTGACCATGGATGAGGCCAATGCCCTGGGAGAGAAAGTCCTGAAGAGTTGGCAACTAAAGGGAGAAATAGTGGAACAGGCCAGAAATGCCAAGAAGAGCCCCAAGAAAACCCATGACTATTGTAAACTAAAAAACATGCAGTATGGAGTTTTACTCTAAAAGTGACTTCTTCATAGCAGGCTAGAGTTGGAAAAGAAACTCAGTACAGTGCCTGTCATATTGCAGAGTGTTTAATCAGATGCCATTTTGGGAAGGGGTTAATTGTTTAAGATTGAGCCACAGAACAATTATAGAACACCCCACTTCAAGGCATTCAGTATTATCTTTCCACAGTGACTGGGTGAGAAACAGCCACAGAACAAAGTCATGGAGAGGGTGCAGGCTGGACATAGACTCTCTGAGATGTTTAAACTCAGGCCAGGAAGGAAACAGATCTGACTTTCTATAGTGAGAAACCAGGCCTGGTGAATATGGTTTCAAAGCCAGAGGTGGTTGGTTTTGAAAGTGCTGGCATTAAGTTCACAGTCTACTTCAACTCCAGCATGCTGGCTACATCCAGGAGAGACCAATGGTCGATTACTTTCCCAATCTACCAATGTGAGCAAGGACACTACTGCTTGGATGATTGTCCCAGTCTGGAGTGTATGGGCAGAGGGGAATCTGGACCACAGGGCACCTCACAAACCCACAAGCTGTAAAAGTAGGTGGAGAAAATCATGGCTTGCTGGATTCCAAGAAGGCAGATAATGAAAAGAAAATACTCATTCAAAAAGACACAGCAATTTTTTTGGACTCTTTTTCCTTTTCTTTCTTTTTCCTTATTTTTGGAAGGTGTTTGGGTTCTCTTCTACTGTTTTTTCTTTTCTTTTATCCTTTTAATTCTTTTCTTCTTCTAATTTTTCTTTTTTCCTTTATTTTGCTTTCTGCCTTTGCTTCTTTTCCTTCTTTGTTCTTTTCCTTCTTTGTTCTTTTCTGTTACTGTTATCTAATATTGATTTCTGTTTACTCCTCAATGGGATCCTTTATCTCACTATTATCTCTTCCTGTTCTCTTCCATTGATCAATTTTTCAAATTCTGTTTTTTTCATTCACTTTCCCATGTCTTTTATTTTTACTAGCATAACCATTATCCTTTATGAATCTTTAGATAATTCGTTAACTCTATGCTACAGGATACTGTTTTATTGTTAGTGGAGTTATAGTTGCTGCATTTAGTAGACATTTACTGTAGGTTAATATTTTGTTTGTCTTAGTATTTATACTATAATCATAGATCTTTCTATTTTTAAGAGTGGTACATTATTGGTTCTTGGTTACGTCAATATCCAGTTTGTCCAAAGTCTATTACTGTTCATGGTATTACTGCTGTTACCAATGTGGCATAGTTGTTGCTATAATCAGTTTTCTCTGTATGCCAATATCTGGATTGCCTTTGTGTAATTACCAATTCTGTAGCCTCTTACCAGACAACTAGGTGCTGAGCTAAACACACTCTAGCTTCTTAAAAAACAAAAAAACAAAAAAAACAGAGGCATTTGGATCATAAGACAGAACCAAAGGCCTATGGTGAACTATGTCCAGAGTACATCACTGAAAGACATTAACTGAAGAGATTTTCTATTAGCAAGACAATCTTCCACTCAAACAAACCCACAGACTTCAGTGCACTTGTGCACACACACACACACACACAATAGAAACATGGGAAGACAAGAGAACAAAATGCCTCCAAAAATTCCCAACTCCCCCAAAGTTGATCGATGAAGCATTGATGGGGAAGAAATAAAAAATCACCCAACCAAATTATTTGAAAAGATAACAGATTTTTTAAAACTCAGATCAATAAGAAAATATAACTAAACAGATAATGGACTTAAAAAACCCCACCTATGACCACATGAGGCTTTGGGGGGACATCTAAATACAATCCATATCAGATAGCTTATGAGTAAGGTGACTAGCTGGGGAAGACCCAAAAGAGAGTTGGATGACCAGCCTTATCAATAAGAATTAAAATAAGAATAGAGAGTGGACTAGGACTTTGAACAGAGAATGAACTTCCTCAGGTAAAATGGGATACAACCTACTCCCTGCTACAGAGTTGCAGCTACTTCCTGGTAAGCTCCTGAGTTTTGAGAAACTTAAATTGCAAAATATCCGGTTTTTTCCTCTAAATTCCCAGTTTCCTTTATACCCTGCATATCTAAACAAAAAAACAAAAAAACAAAAAATCTAGGCTTGAAATTTGAGTTCCAATTGATCGTTTTAAATCTACAGAGCTATTTGTGATAGGTGACCACTAAACAATTGAGCAATTTCTGTTATCTATAATTAGCTCTGCATTGAGGGCATTATGGCTTATATCTAGATGTCTTCCCAAAGCCTCATGCACTCATAAATGTGGCTTTGGGGAGTGACCGGATCATGGGTGTGTGATGATGGATTAGTCCACTGATTGGTTTAGCATAGTTCTGGGTATGTACAATGAATAGAGTACTGAAGAAGGAAGATCCACACTGGGCGTCTGTGGCATCAACCAATAAGATAGTAATCTAGATGGAATAAAAAGGGTAAGAAGAAAGAAGGCTCTGCTTCTTGCCTGCCACGCCATGAACTGTCTTCTTTTCCATGCTGCCGTGCCTTGGAACCAGCCAACTATGAACAAAAACCTCTACAAAATATGAGCTAAAATAAATCTTTGCTCCATTAACTTGTGAGGGTCGAGTATTTTGTCCCAGCACTAAGAAAGTAACTAGACTGAAAGGCCATGTGGCCACCCATTCAGAACCCCTCTTGGAAATCCAGGAACTATTCTTCTTATTATTTCAAATAAAACTCTCCTAACCTCCTCCTTTGGTTCACAACTTTATTCCTCAATGTTGTGAGACCGCAAACTTGACATATCTAATTTCTAACAGGTTGGGAGTTATTTTTCCCATCACAAAAATGGAGATTCCACTGAGATATGAGATTAATAGGATTAAGTCCCGGGCCAAGGATTTAGCTCAGTGGTTTCACCGCCTGCTGTGCAAATGCAAGGACCTGAGTTTGATCCCCGGTTCCAAAAAAAAAAAAAATAGGAGTAAGTCCCCAGTGGGGAGTTTTTATTGTCTTTTTCCTCTTGCAATATGTTCATGCTAAACCATGATTTCATTTAGAAGACAGATTTGGGCTCTCTCTTCGTTACTGGGTCCTTCTGTCATTTCTCTGGTGAGTAGATTTGGGGAACAATATGCCTAATATTAAAACAGCGGACCTTATCAGCCAATTTAAAAGGCTATTAGTGCTGGCTGCTGCTCTTAAATCTCCCGGAAATGGGTTTCAGTGCGGCAGTCTGGCCTGAGTCCCTCCTGTGCACGTGGAAGGGAGTGTGAGCCTAACCTTCCTCAGTTTCCTTTCTGATTTGATTCTCCCACTGGTGAGGGAGCAATTTTAGCTCTTGACATTCTCGGTGTGTCTTCTGAGACTGATGGCTTTTGGATGAATTATTTCATTAACTTGTCCAACAAGATGAAGACAAATCTCTTTCACTGCTAAGCCCTCTTAGCTCCAACTTTCTCCTGCCACTTCTACTTTCCTTTCTCATTTCTTGGAGGCATGTTTTGCTAAAGACCAAGAGCCCACCCTAAAAAAAGCTTTTAGCCCCAATTCTCTTTCTGCCCTTGGAGTAGTGAGGGTTTAAAACATTAGTGACAAGCCCAGAAAATAAAGTTCCTGTGCCTTATATAGAAAGCTACTACTAGATAGTGTTCCTGTGCCACGCATAGAGATCAGGCACTCTTCTACCTCTTCTCTGTCACCCTTCTCCCAAGAAATAATGCAGCTGGCAGCAGCAACTTGTCCAGGGCAAATTTGTTTCCCCTGTCAACCTCTGGCTCTGTAGCTTCCAGATTCCAGGACTCTTGAGTGACCAGGTTTTCCATCTCTCCAGGATGGTGAGTTTCCCTGTTCCTGTGACCACAGTGTCTGGCTTGTGACTGCAGCTGTTGCTAATTGTTACATGACTCCAGAGTGAAGCTGGTTTTCACTTTCACAGGTAGGAAAATTGCTCTAATTGGAGGATGTTCCAAAGGAGGCACATGTCTCGCATTATCCTAAAGGATTCTTACAAGTGGATAAAACATTTCCATAGGACCCATGTCTTGTGTTTCCTATTTCTTCTGACTTACCTCTGGGCTATATTTTTTTAAAACTGGCCTGAATTTAATCCTCAAACTCTCAAAAAATAAATGAGAGAGTTTTAGTCCCATGTTGTCTGACTTTCTGCCCTTAAAATAGGGCTGAGAACTAGGGAATATCTCCACTCTTTTCCCCTCCCCTCAGGAATGCTGCTTGGATAGGGCAAACTGACTGGTATTAAGATCAGGCCATCCCAGCACAGAGAACAAATACTTTAAGAGACCTTTATGAGTTTAATAATAGTTTTAGACAAAAAAGATATTAAGAGAGCCAAGAGATGCATCTCTCTTGCTATAATTTGTCTCTAGAACATATCACCATACTGCCAGTCGAGTTCTATACCCAGATGTGGTAACTGAGGGCTAAAAAGAAAACACCCTGTAGCTAATATGAACCAAGGGGTCACAAGATCATGAAAAAGGGAGTTCAGGCACCAATGAGATCAGATAATCCAGTTTTGGCCACTCCCTCCATCACTTCCAGCTTGCCACTGCTGGCCCTGGACAGGGTCAGACCTAAGAGTGCCTTTAGGTAAAGGGACAAAATAAGTAGGGATGGTCTGGGGCTCTCCCCACTTTTTTTTATCAAAATGGAAAATCTCACTGTGGCACCATGGTGTTTACCCGCAGTAGGGTATGTTGGGGCTATGGCAGGCCTTTAACTTTCCTCACCCTTTGGAATGCATACTTACTAGGCGTTCTTTAAACCTGAGATTCAAAAAAAAATCACCTAATCTTTTTCTACATCCGTACCTGCTCTGAACACCCCCTGGAAAATGGAGGAAATAGTTGCCAAAGAAAGCTATAAATTATAACACTGCATCGCTAACAGTCTGTCCCTTGGGAGAAACATTTATGTTTAAAAAAAAAAACAAAAACCAGCTGTGGCCATCACAAGACCAGTTTACTCTAGTAACTCTAATACAGAGGGCCCTGAGGAGCTTGTACTGTGGTAACAGCTATTCCAAAACTAAGATAAATGATCAGCCTAACCCTTTTTTAAACAATCCTTGCTTTCACAATGTAAAAGTGGTTTTCTCTCTTTTCCCCTTCTGCTTCTTATTGGTGTTAACTTATTCCAATAGATCTCTGTTATGATTCACCTAAAAAGTGCTAATTGATAACTTATAAGGACAAGTTAGTTATCTGTGCTAGGTTATTTATAGTTACAAACTCAAAAGTATAAAAAGGCTGTCATAGTTCAACTTGGCTAATGCATCTAAGGGTACACTCTGATTTAAAAGTAGTTGTTTAGTTGTTTTGTGTGTCCCATGTGTTTGTCCCTTTCCCTGTTTAATTTGTGTTAATAATTGGTTAAATTACCCACAGCTGCTTCATTAAAGACTTTCTGAGCCCATATCAATTTTATTTTTCCTTTTATTTTTGCCCTTGTAAACTTCTCTTTTGGGGGATTTCTGTGAAAAACTGGTCATGTAAGTTTTTGAGAGTAGCCAAACTCACTTAAAACATTACCAGATGAGGGATGACAGACTTGAGACTTACATAGGACTTGTAAATAAAAGCCTTAAAATTTGGTGACATAAAAGTTATGTATGATTCAGGTTAATATACATGTTTCTGTGTGTTACATTTCAGGTATATATTATCCTCCAAAAGTCCTACTTAAGTTGGCTTATAGATAGACATTCATGATATTACCCCAAAAGGCTTATTCACATAGTTTAAGAGTAGGCTAAGTTAAATCAAAGTTGGTGACATATTTCTATTCAGGTTGTTAGCCAATCGATATAATATAAAAATTGGTTTTATAAATGCAGCATCTATTGTTGTCTGTGTATAATAGCTTAAGTTTTTCCTTGGTCAAAGATAATATATATAGTTTGTAAAAGTGTTTCAACTGTTATGATTTGGTTCTCATGAGTCACCTGAAGTAATTATTAAGGTAACTAAGTAAGTCACAGACTGGTGACTCCTTGGGCTTGGGGAACTGTGAGACAAAACTCCTCTCTGGGGCTAAAAAAGCAGCTGCCCAATTCCTCAACTGATGGGACACTTTTGTTTTTTTTCTCTTGTCTTATGGTGGCACACCCCAACAAACATTATTAAATAAATTATTTAATATATTTAAATTGGTTATAATTAAAAGGTTAAGCTTTCTATGTCTAAAACAATTAAGTTTTCTTAAGATGTTAAGATGCTTTTGGTTAAACGACGTTGAAAGACAAAGATTATGTATTTTACTAAGATAGTTTCTTGTGTTTTCCATTATTAGGCTTTTGGTTACTAAACAGTGAATTTTAAGACTTAAAAATTATTTAAGTGTTGGCTTGTGCAGTGTTTTCAATAATCAGTTTATGTTTAGTTAAATGAATGACTATTACCTTAGTTTATGACACAACCTATATGTTGTGGCAATATATCTGAAAACAAGGCATGCTGTGAATCTAAGCTTTAAATTTGTAGAATTTAGACTAATAAATTTAATACATACAAAGTAACTAATAGGTGCTCTCTTTTATATGACATACACCTTAGAGATGTAAAATGATCAAAATTTGGTATCTCTTTAAATTTGGTCCTACTACTTAAAACTTGATCTATATCTATTGGCTGTGATTAGCAAAGATTTTGTTATTATATACATGAGATACACTGGTATATTAGGTAATAAATCCATTTACCATCAACACTCCTAAATTTATAAGAACTCTGAAGATGTCCTTTAATTTTTGTCAGTGCAGTTACACACTGTAAACCTATTAAAATAGTCTAAATTTTACCTTAAGAATAAAAACTAAATAAATATATGTAAATATTTCTCTATAGCTGTGAAGTTAATTAGTGTTAACCTCATGGTATATTAAATATATTTGTGTTTCCCAAGTATACATGTCTTTAAAGATGCAAAACAAAACAAAAAATCTTATCATACTGGTGACTTTCAGGCTAAAGTTGTTTATGATGGTAAACTTTTTCAGGTGCAAGCATCTGGCTTTCCCTTACTTGTGTTCCAGCTACTTGTAATGAAATATGCCTGTTAATCTAAGGCTTATGCTTGTATGATTCTTATGTAATTGTGTTATAACAGTTATAGGTACCTAAACACTATGTAGTCCAGACAATGTCACTTCAATGATTAGAGATTAGGCATTAATAACCTGTAAAGTGCATCTATAAACAAGTACATTCCACTTAAATGTCACCTTATTAAAAGATAAGAAATTTTAAAAGGGTTTATTTATATCATTTAATATTTTATAATTGGATAAAGGTAACCAGTTAAAATTATTTTATACTAAAATGGAAATTTAAATATATTTCAGAGATAATAACAAAACCTAATGGTTCCAATATAATAATATCATTATGATTGCTATGCTAAAATGCTATGTTACCACTGATCTCAAATTTTTCCTGTAAAATTTTGCAATTGTTATCTTTTAACATTCTATAGAAATTTGATAATACAATAATTTTTGGTAAGGAAATAACAATTCTCTGGCCATACTTTACATTTCAAGGTGCTTGATATCCAGATAAGAATATAATAGTTATGGGGCCGGGGATTTAGCTCAGTGGTTCCGCCGTCTGCCTTGCAGGCGCAAGGACCTGAGTTCAATCCCCAGTACCAAAAAAAATAATAATAATAATAGTGAAACCTTCTGCTCCTACTTCAATATTGGTATAAATGACCTCCTACCTTAGAGAACAAAGCTGAGAAGATAACTGAGCTAAGAGGGCACCTGATATTTTGGCCCTGGCCTTCCAAGGTCAACAAGGACCCAGGACACGAGGGGACCTCTCCAAAAAGATCTTACAGCTCTGGCCAGTCACCCAAACTCCTGTACAGATAGATTGTTGGACCCCAGAAGACAGAGTCAGCCAGTGTACACTTTGGTAAAGGAGGGTCACCAAAGAGGGAAATGTCTCCCATGCTTCTAAGGGAAGCTATATGGTCAAGCAAGACCGTGACTCACCCTGGCAGATAAAACTGACAGAGGAGTTAAGAGGCTCCACACACGGTCCTAAAAGTAGCCCCTGTGGAGCCTTAAGTGACCTTGATATATATATATATATATATATATATATATATATCAAGAGGTTAATTTTTAATTAATACAAGTCTCACCTTAACTTCATTTTAAACACCCAGCAAAAAAGTATAACAAAAGTATATAATAATAATGATGATGATGATGATGATGATTATGATGATGATATGATGTTGATGAGGATGATGGTAATGGCTAGATATAGAAAGGAGACTCCAATTGTTATACTGACCTCTGTTAGCAGTCTCTTGCTACACCTGTAGTTTATCACTATTATAGTTCAATGAAACTAAAACACCACATTTGCAGCTATAAAAGCTCAGCAAGTCTTTACATTCCTTAGCTAAAATAGTTCTTCAAAACTGCAAAGACCTCAATCTTCTTATGGGCAAAACTAGAGGGACGTGTACGTTAATAAATAAAACTTGTAATCTTTAGATAAATTATCATAAAGTTAAAAATAGACCTTAAAAATAAAAATTTAAAAATAAAGATAACCTCCATGAGTGGGCAGGTTCAGGATCCAGCTGGTTCCAATCCCAATGTCTTTCATTCTGGTTCTTAAGTTTGGGCTATGCATTAAAATTTTTTCTTTTCACGTAGAGTCTGTCAAAACTCCAAATGGTCATGCAGATAGAACCAACAATGAATGTGCTGAACTTCTCTTAGTGGGGTCCATTAGATTGACCCTCTGAAGAGATTTGATAACTGCTAAACCCCAACATGACTTCTATCCAAGCCTTCTTAGATTAGCTCTCGAAAAAATTCCAGACCACTGTCTCCCCTACATCAGGCCTTCTCTGCTCAAAGCAGCCAGGTTCAGTCTTCACCCCTTAGATATTTCTTCAGAAGAGAAAAGTGTAGAAAATTATTTATTTAGTTAGCTTATTAATAAGGCAGCTGGCTAGGGGAAGGGCTGAGAAAGGGTTGGGTAATGAGTCATATTGGTAAGAATTAAAATAAGAATATTTTATTATAAAATAAGCATAAACAAAAGCAAGGGCAAAAATCACATGATTATCTCAATAAGTTCAGGGAGTTTTGACAAAATCCAAAATCCATTCATGATAAAAAAAAAAAAATCCCTGAATAGGTGTAGAAGGACCTTATCTCAATCTGATAAAAGCCATTTATGAGAAACCTACTGCCAACATCATATTAAATGAGGAAAAGCTGAGTACTTTCTCTCTAAAATCAGGAATGAGAAAAAAAATATCCACTATCACCACTCCTATTCAATACAGTGCTTGAAACATTAGCTAGAGCAATCAGGCAAGAGAAAGAGCGAAAATGGATATGTACAAGAAAAGAAGTCAAATTATTATTATTTGCAGATGACATAATCCTCAACATAGAAGACACAAAAAAATTCCACCAAATGACTCATTTATTTATTTATTTTAGTTTTTTTTGAAACAGGATCTGAGTAGTCCAGGCTGATCTTAAACTCACTATGTAGTCCAGGCTGGCCTCAAACTCATGGCAATCCTCCTGCCTCAGCCTCCTGAGTGTTGGGATTACAGGCATGTGCCACCACACCTAGAAAGACTCCTATATTTAATAATCAAATTTAACAATGTAGCAGAAGCCCATATCAACACACAAAAATCAGTAGTGTTCCTATACACCAACAATTAATTTACTGAGAAAATAATTAGGGAAACAATACTATTGAAAATAGCATTAAGACCAATTAAAAGTAGGCAGGTGTTTTTTGTTTGTTTGTTTTGTTTTCCGATACCAGCATGTGGGTTATGGTAACAGTTGCCTAGGTTACTTTCCAGGAACCTCAAGGACACTTTTGCTGTGAGCACTGACTGTTCACTTGTGCCTGCAGATGTCTGATGGGTGATGGCATGGGATAAAAGGCTTGGCATTTAGTGACTTTGTATTGTCTGTCCCTTTTACTGCCTTTCCCCTTGAGTCAGATTCTATTCAGCTCTGCACATGTAAGGATGGATCACTTCAGAAACATTTTGTTCAAGACTATGATACAGGGCTAACTTGGCCTATTGCTTGTTGGAGCTGGTCTATGTTTCTTCTATCTTGAAGAGTTTAAAGTCCCTCAGCACTATCACTAGGCCAGGATGTTTATGCAGGATGAGGGCTCCACCTGTAAGAGTAACTCAGCAGTTCTTGAGCAAGGTCAAGTGCCTGTTAGCCCATCAAGTACAAGACCAAGACGTTTTGCTCAGGATGGTGGCACCAGATACATGAAAATTCAGCAGCTTCTAGGACAGATTGACTGGGACCACCCAGTAATCCAAGTCTATCACAAAAGAGACATCTTTTTAAACTATTCCCTTGGCCAATGGAAATGACTGAAGTTTAGTCCACCCCAGCAAATCGATAAAAATTTGCTGTTCTCTCTGTTCTGGGATTAGCAGTTTGGCCACCGTCTCTATCAATTTCTTGCCCCCTTCAGCCAAAGCCCTAATTTGGCTGACACTCCCCCAATCTAATAAAGCTTTGCCTGTGCAAGAGTGTGTGCTTGCAATATTTGGCCCATTCTCATTTCTTCCATCTCTGGGTCAAAGATCCTGCTGTGGTGTCCGAGGGTCCATATTCTCTGTACCTGTGTCACTTCCCACTCCCCAGGAATAAATGCTCTTTACAATTAGGTGTGTCTCCTACCAGACCTTCGTCTCTGTATAAACACTAACATACGTGTGTATGTTTAGCTTTTCTTATTTTACAAAACTATAATCATACTACACACATCCTGCAACATGCTTTTTTCACTCAAGCTATATTATTAATGACTTAAATGTTTTTTAATGTCTTTTTACCTGTCTGAAATAACCTGATAACAAATAATGTTATATTGTTCCGCAGCAAACTAATAAGGCCATGATTAGCAGTTATTGAATGTATAATTATTTAAAAATCCAAGTAACATAAAAAAGGATCTCCCAATTTTAAACATTTATGCTAATGTAGTCAGAGACTTTCAGGCAAAGCAGCATTTTAAGTAGCATATCATTAGTTTAATCAAACGTCCTTCAGAGTTTTACCATAGAAACATGGCTCAGGGATAAGCACACATACACGTGTGCACCTAACAATCAGACAACATACAATATCTGCATAAGAACACACATAATGTATGTATAAATATAAATATAAATTATATATATATTGTATACAACACACACGCACACACACACCTTCATTCACTTTGTCCTTCTCTGCCCTCTGCATCATTTTGGGACACTGTGTGTTTAGCTTGTATTCCAGCTTTGCTTCTGGTGTGGATGAAGTTGAAACAGTGTGAGTCCTACAGAGAATGCCAGACATAATAGAACCGTTTGGCCCCAAGTCGGGCTCCTAACGAGCAAAGCTGCCTGGCTCCTAGGCAGACCCTGTATTAGGGGCCACCCAGGTAGGTTCAGAAGGAAGGTCATGAGGTAGTTAATCATAAGAGGACATCAGGAACCTTGTCTTCAAAAATTGTCAGCTTTGTCTTTGGCCAGTCTCCTTTTCACAACATTTTCCAAGAAAACTTATCTTAGTTTCTTAGAAACTGAAATTTTTTTCATCTATCTTTCACAGAAACTCAAAGTTTCTCAATTGACTTTTAATTTTTTTCAGTATTGGGGATCAAACCTAAGGCCTCTTGCATGCTAGACAAGCCCTGTACACCTGAGCTACATTCCAAGCTCTTAATTTTTTTCTCCGGTACTGGGGCTCAAACTCAGGACTCGTGCTTGGGAGGCAGGCGCGGTGCCACTGAGCTAAATCCCTGGGCCTCTTAATTTTTTTTTAAGACAGGGTGTCACTGTGTGGTTCAGGCTGGCCTTGAACTCACTATATAGCCCAGGCTGGCCCCCAACTTGTGGCAATCTTCCTTCCTCGGCCTCCTGAGTTCTGGGATTAAATGCATGCTTGAACATGCCTGGCTTAAAAAACATTTTTAAATTTTTAATTGATACATAATAATTGTACAAATTTATTTGGTACAATGTGATTTTTTTTTTTCTGGTACCGGAGATAGAACTTGGGTCCTTGCGCTTGCGCAGCAGGCGGCGAAACCACTGAGCTAAATCCCCAGCCTACAGTGTGATATTTTAATACATGTAGGGCCCAGGGATTTAGCTCAGTGGTTCTGCCGCCTGCCTCGAAACCACAAGGTCCTGAGCTTGATCCCCGGTACCAAAAAAAAAAAAAAAGAGAGAGCGATTTTAATCCATGTATACAAAGCGTGTGGATCAAATCCATGTAATTAGGGTTTCTGTCTCTTCATCATTTCCCGATTTTGGAGACTTGGCTTGCCATTCTTCTCGTTCTTTATAAAATAGGATTTTGAACTCCAGTCAGCCTGCCATGCAGTAGGACACTAGAGCTTATTCTTCTTATCTGTGCTTTTGTATCCTTTCTCCAACTTGCCTCTATCCACCTGCTCCTTTGCCTTTCTAGTCTCTAGTAATTGCTAACCTACTTTCAGCTCCAAGTTTTAGCTTCTGCATATAAATAAGAATATGTGCTGTCTGTTTTCCATCCTTAATTTCACTTAACAAAATATCCTCCAGGTCTATCTTTTTACTACAAATAACAAAACTTTCTTCTTTTTATGGCAGACTATTTTGCAGACCCCTCACCCAGGAATGTCATGTAGGTTGAGTCCATATGTTGGCTATTGCAATAAACATGGGAATGCAGATATCTCTCTGAGAGCTGATTTCATTTCCTTTGGATACATACTGAGAAGTGGGAAGCAGTATCATATGGTAGATCTAGTTTTAGTTTTTTAAGGAACCTCCACAGTGTTCTCCTTAATGGCTGAACTAATTTATGTTTCCACCAACAGTATATGAGAGCTTTCTGATCGCTGCCATTCTCCACTATTTGTTGTGTTTTTGCTTGTTTTGATAATAGCCACACTGACTAGTTTGAAACAACATTGCATTGTGTTTTTGATGTGCATTTCCCTGATGGCGAATGATGATTTTCTCATGTACTTGTTTGCCATTTGTATTTCTTCTTTTGAGAAATGTCTATTCACATCTTTCGCCCATTTTAAAAATTTGATTATTTGGGGTTTTGCATTTGAGTTTTTAAATTCTGTACAGTGATCCTTTGTTACATAGCTTGTAGATATTTTCCACACTCTATAAATTGGCTCTTAACCCTCTTGATTTTTTTTTTTTTTTGCTATGCAGATGCTTCTTAGTTTAATATAATCCCATTTATCTATTTTTTTCTTTGTCTCCTGTTTCTTTTGGGGTCTTGTTCAAGAAATCATTGCCTATACCAATGTTTTCTTGAGGTTTTTTCCTATATTTTTTTCTAGCAGTTTCATATTTAGGTCTTTAATCCATCTTGAGATGAATTTTTGGTTGGGGTGAAAGATAACAGAAATGTTTCATTCTTCTGTGTATGGATGTCTAGTTTACCCAACACCACTTATGGAAGAGGCTATCCTTTCTCCAGTGTATGTTTTTGGTGCCTTTGTTGAGAATCAGTTGGCCATAGATGGCTGGGTTTGATTGTTGGATCTTTATTTTGTTCTACTGGTCTATGTGTCTGGTTTTGTTTTTTTGGGTTCTTTTGGTGCCGGGGATCGAACTCGGGTGCTAACACCATTCTGTTTGGTTATTATAGGCCTGTAGTATATCTTGAGATCAGGTATTGTGATGCTTTCAGCTTTATTCTTTTTGTACAAGATTGCTTTGGTAATTTGGAATATTTTTACTTTTTTCCCCTAGTTCTATGAAGAATACCATTGGTATTTGGATGGGAATTGCACTGAACCTATAAATTGCTTTAGGAATTATGAAAGTTTTAATAATATTAATTCTTCCAATCTACTTTCCGTATTTTTGCATCTTTTTCCATTTATTTCATCAGTATGTAATAATTTTCATTGTAAAAATTTTTTACTTCCTTAGTTAAATTTATTCCCAGGAGTTTTGATTTTTTGTATCTATTATGATTATTATTGCTTGATGATTTCTGTCTCAGCAAGTTCATTATTGGTGTACAAAAATGCTACTGATTTTTGATTCTTGTATATTGATTTTGCATCCTGAAACTTTACTGAATTCATTTATCAGTGCTAATAATCTTTTGATGGAATTTTAGGTTTAGATTAAGTCTTTAGGTTTAGAGTCATATCATTTGCAGATGGGAATAATTTTACTTCCTTCCTGCTTGTATGATTTTATTTGTTTCTGTTATCTAAGTGTTCTGGTTGGGATTACTGTGGTAATCAATGTTATATAGAGTGGTATTGTTATATATAGTGAGAGTTGTGCAAGTGGACATCCTTGTCTTGTTCCAGACCTTAGAGGAAACACTTTCAGCTTTTGCCTGTTTAATACAATTTTACATGTGGATCTGTCAGATACTATGTTGAAATATGTCCTTCTGCACCCAATTTGTTCAATTTTCATCATGAAGAGATGTTGCATTTTGTCAAATGTTTTTTATGCATCAACTGAGATGATTGTAGGATTTTTATCCTTCATTCAGTTGATGTGATGGATTACATTTACTGATTTATGTATGTTGAAGCATCCTTATATCCCTGGGATACATCCCTGCTTGGTCATGGTGAATGATCTTTCTAGTGAACTGCTGGATTTTATTTGCTTTTTACTTTGTTGAAGATTTTTGCATCTGTGTTCAACAAGAATATTGATCTGTAGTTTTCTGTTTTGGTCAAACCCTTATCTAGTTTTGGTATCAGAGTAATGCTGACCTCATAGAATAAGTCTGGAAGAGTTATCTTCCTTTCAGTCTTCTGGAACAGTTTGAGAAAAAATGGTTTTAGTTCTTTAAAAGTTTTCTGGAATTCAGCAGGGATGCCATCCAGTACTGAGCCTTTTGGGGAGGGGGTGACTTCTTATTACTAATTCACTCTCATTACTCATTATTGGTCTGTTCAGGTTTTCTGCCTTCATGGTTCAATTTTGGCAGGTTTCTCAATTGACCTTTAGTTTTCTTTGGCTAAGCAGAATAAGCTTTATTCTAAGATACTTATATTCAAAGAAATATGTTCTGTGCATAAAAATTAACATATATTAGCTCATAATTTTATCATAATATCACAATACATTTTTGTTTTAGTTTTTTCCTTGCAAAAACTCCCACTGCTAGATCCTTTTACTGTTTTTTTGTTTTGTTTCATGTTTTTGGTTTGGTTTTTTTGGTACCAGGGATTGAACTCAGGACCTTGCGCTTGCGAGGCAGGCGCCAGCATCACTGAGCTAAATCCCCAGCTCTGCTAGATCCTTTTAAGAGAGTGGCTTTTCTACAGCTCTAAAACACCAGTTTGCAGATCATGGCTACCTGACAGGGGAAGAGAGAAAAAATTAATGTTCATTCCTTTTATTCATGCCCATAAACCCTTTCCAAAGTTCGTGGTTTTTCTTCCTAAATTCTACTCTAATTCCTTTTTTCCCAATCTCATCAATGTAGCTTAGTCTGGATTTTTATCCCCAAATGTGGAATTCCAACAATACCCTGCTGATTGCTCTCTTTAGAGTTGTTTCTTTTTACTACAATGTATTGATGCAGCCCATGCATCAATTTCATATAGAAAATCTTAACACATCAATTTCACCCTATTTCTTTCTTGTTTACACTAAAAAGCTGCCCAACATGCTTAGGATTTAGTTCCAAAATAGTATTCAAAGTCTTTTATCACCTGCCTTTCTTTACTTATCAACTTCCCAGCTTTTCCCAAAATACCATCTATTAAAATACTTTGTAAAAAACCACAAACAAACAAACAAAAGCACTTTGCAGGGTGGAGGATGTGGCTCAGTGCAAATGCACTTGTGTAATGTGTGAGGCTCTAGGTTCAATTCCTAGGACTGCAAAAAACAAAAACTAAACAAGAGTAAAACACTTTTTGAATGTGATATCTTAGGCAGAATAATGGTCCCCTTCCCTAAAAATGTTCACATCATAACCCCTAGAACCTGTAAGTATGCCACTTTATGTGCCAGAAGGGATACTGCAGATACTATCAGATAAAGGACCTTGAGATGACAAGAATATCCAGGATAATCCAGGGGAGCCCAGTGTAATCACATGAGTCCCTAAAAACAAAAGCTTTCCTTGTGTAGAGGGGATGTGACTCTGAGAGAATGGTCAGAAAGGAGCCAGATTGTTGGCCTTGAAGATGGAAGGAGGGAACCATGCATCAAGCAATGGAAGAAGGCAAAGAAATAGATTGTGCCCTAGCATCACAAAGCACTTTCTATCAACACTTTGATCTTAGTCCAGTGAGCCTCGTGTTAGACTTCTAACCTACAGAACTGTAAGAGAATACATTTGCATTGTTTTAAGCTATTGAGTGTGTGACAATTTGTAACACTATCTATCTATCAATCTATCCATCTATCTGTCTGTCTATCTATCATTTAGTGTTTCTATTTGCCAAACACTCCTCCCGTCTCTAAATAAACTAGGTTCAATAGTGACTAGCTAAGTGACTAGCTAAGTGCCCAGCCTGGCCCACTGCCCAAAATGTCTTTCCCACTCCCTTTTACTTATTTAAGTATTCACTGTCATTTAAGTGCAGCTGGAGACTTTGTTGTGTCAGATTAATCCCCTCCTTTTAGAGAATTATCTGCACTCAATCATTTCTTCTTTTTTTTTTTTTTGCTTAAATTCTTTTATTGGCACATTTTAGGTATACAATACATTTACATTTACCATTGGGTGCTTGTACCTGTACATGATGAATCTTGGTTCTTATTTTTTCCCCATTCCCTGTGCTCCCTTCACCCCCTCCACCCTTCCCTATTTACAAAGACTTTGTTTTCATTTTTTCCTTTTCTCGTAATTTTTCCTTTCCCTTCTTTCCTTTCTCTTCCCCTCCCACTTCCCCTACCCTTTTGGACCTTTTCTTCCTATTTCAAATTATCAATTATTCATTTTAATCATTTTAATCCTTATTTACACTGTCAGTTTCTCACACTAGAGAAACTAGTTGGTATTTACACGTGTGTCCTATTTATCTCACTTAAGAGTATGGCCTCAATATGCATCCATTTAGCTGTAAATGTCTCTAGTTTCTCATTCTTCATGGCTGAGTAGTACTTCATTTTATAAAAAAAAACCCCACATCTTCTTTATCCAGTCTCCAGTTGATGGGCACTTGGGCTGTTTCCAAGCTTTAGCTATTATAAACTGTGTCGTTTCTTCTATCTTCTTAATCACTTGTTTAAAGTCTGTGCATCCGGATTCCATAGTTAGACTTTAGGTTGTTGAAGAATAGAGACCATATTTTATATTTGCATATACTTCTTAGTAACCAGAAAGCTGCATACCCATAGATTATCAGTCCTAAATAAATAGGCAGTTTAATGCAATCGCTTCTCGGCTTTTTGGCTAAGATGAAGTGCAGTTTAATGCAACAACTTTTCAAAAGTAAAAAATTTGAAAACTAGGGCTGGGGATGTAGCTCAGTGGTAAAGCTCTTGCTTAGCAGGCATGAGGCCCTGGTTCATTCTCTAGTACTGTAAAAATAAATGAAATAAAAACCAAATTATTGCTATTTAAAAAAAAATCATTGATCACATTGATGAAATTATAATGCAGTTCAGTGAGGAACCAATCCCAATGCCAAAGAACCATCCTCAAGAGAGTACTACTGTGAAAAGAAAGGCACTTCTGTGCATATTTTAGTGGCAAGTTAAGCTGTAACACAAGCAGATCGACTATCTCCAGTTGCAGAAGGGTTAGACTTAACTACAGATGAATACCACCGTAACACTCCCTTACCAGCTTGGGGAAGAGATCAGCCTACTCTCTAAGTAGAATGGACAGGTTCATTGTTAGTACTTGAGAAGGAGGATAAACTCTGAGGGGTCCTGCATTCACAGTGCTCAGCCATTCCTTCAGGCACACCTCGCTGAATTTAATTCCTTGGAATAGGAAAAATTCATCCTGCTCAGCTACAACTGACATCCTACTCAGTATCACATATAACAGAATATGATCTCCATCCTGATGTTTTGTTACAGAGTACATAGAGGTAGTGGCCCTGGAAAAATGATGAGCACTTGTGTGCCTCTTAAAGAAAACAGGATGAGCAAAAATGCAAGCATGGTATGAAACAGAGCATGAGATTATTTGATGTCCTTATGAGATTGTTGGTGTTCTGATGCACATATATGATAATCCTGGTAGCATCCATAAGAGAGAATCCATTATCATGGCGCTCTGAACTTTCAAGAGTTGGTTAATTATCAATTCCATTCACATCTTTTTTTGACCCTTAACTGAGCTCCAAGGAGGAAAATTTACAGTGGAGTCTGAAAATGAGCAGGAAAGTTTTGTCTCTATTTTTAAAGCATTGGATAAAGAGGAGAGAAAATGCAAAGTATGCTACCAAGTGACAACTGGCCCCTGCTGGATGTCAGTGGTGTCATTCGGGGATGAGATCCACGCCTCAGCATCATAGCCAGTCTCCTTGTCACTCCTTCTTCCCCTTGGTCTACTGGGCAGTTCAACCCAGATGGTGTTCCTAGGAAGAAGAGTTCCTTTCTGGCTTCTCCCAAACTGGTGGCCAGGCTGCCTGGCTCCTCAGTTAGTCTTCCATACATCTTTGCAGCTCATCTGCTGGCCACTGCCCAGCTGCTTACAATTCACTGAGTGTATTACTGGGCATATTGTTTCAAGCAATGAGAAGTACATTTCATCCATTAAATGGCAATATGTTCACTTATTTCCTGATGAATACACAATATCAGACATTAGCAAGTGCATGGTAGGTTTCAATTACCTTACTCCTGGGGCTGGAGACCTAGCTCAGTGGTTCTGCCACCTACCTGGCAAGCGCAAGGTCCTGAGTTCGATGCCTGGTACAAAAAAAAAAAAAAAAATCTCTTTGTCAATTACCTTACTCCTAAAACTGTCCAAGAGCAAGAACATGAAGTTTGTGGTTGATTTAAATGAAAGATAGGACTCAACTCTGCCATCAGAGGGCCTCAGCTTGACTTGAGTGTGGTGCAAAGCTCCCATCCAAAGGGTCTCCTAACTGACGAATGTGTCTGTTCTCCTGCTGGTCCTAGTTTTGTGTTTTGGTGACAGTCACTGACTCCCCTGTCCTCCCATAGTGCCTTGTTTGTACTTTTCCTGTGTCATACCTTTGGGTTAATTTAGATTGTTCACATGTAGGCCTCAACAGCTACTAAGATTAAGCTTCTTGACAGTGGAGAATTTGTTACTCATATTTAAACCTCTTTCAGGACATATCAAAGATCTGTGCACATAGCAGATTTGATGAGTATTTTTTGAGGGAATAATGGCAACTGAATTAATTGCTAACTTTCAGATTCCGATAGAACCAGTTCCTTATTAGATCTTCTCTTTTTAAAAATTTCATCCTTTAAAGTTTTATTATAGAATTACTGCAAGGTCATTTTAAAACCTAGGAAGTATACTTAATAAAAATAAAGAGGAACACTATAATCTCTCAATAATGTATAGCACTCATATATCTTGTGATGGCTATTTATGTAGGCTGTTTCCTATGCATATATAAACATACAGAAATGGAATCTTACTATGTATAGTGCTTTGTAATCTGATTTATATTAACTAAAATATGCAATTAACTATAATCAACATAGCCATATATTTTAGTATATGTGCTGCATTTCATTGTACGGATATGGCCTATGGTCTACTTTTACATTACTTCTCAATTTTTGACTTTACAAAGCCAGTTCAGATCACATTCCTTGGGCTCTACTTTCTTGTTAGCTTGAGTGCCACTCATCAAAGGGACCACAATGTCTTGTGTGGTTACACCAACCCCTAGCTCCATTGTGTCTTGGAAGAATTACCTGGTGGCCAATTACCTAGGATCTTTCCTCATTCATCAAATATTCCTCATTCTTCTTCTTTTTTTCTTTTTTGCATGCTGAGGATCAAACTCAGGGGCTTGCACATGCTAGGCAAGCACTCTATCGCTGAGCTACATCCCTAGCCCCACCTCATTCTTTTGAAAAGGAATATATAACTAAAAATATAATAGAAATTTTTAAATGACCAAGCACATCTCAAGACACTGAGTATTTGAGTAGAATTCATTGGCTATGGAAGTCACTTGATAGCTTCAAACTCCAGCTTCACTGAAAAGAAATGATGAAATCTGAATTCATCACAATAAGAAAAATGAAGGTAAATTTCTTCTATAAATTTCATTAGGATGCTCAAAAATAGTAATGTACTCACACTGGCCCTTATTTGTTTCTTTTTCCTCCTTGAAAATAATATTCAGTTAATCTGTATAGCATTTTATATAGATAAACTAAAAAGATCCATTCTAAAAGCTATTCTTTTTAGTCATTGGCTGATGAAATCAAACTCTGCTGGTTTGGCTGGTTGCCATCCACAGCTCCTTGGCCGTGTGAAGTCACTTTCTCCTGCTCATTAGAGGAAAGCCTACTCTGTGGAGAAGTGGAAATGAAAAATGTGGTGACCACATGTTGAGGAGGTCACTTCAAGGTCCCTTCTTGTCTAATCTTTTTGTCCCATCATCCAAGCAGAGCCCAAGTCATAGCAAATGTATCCCAGGGTTGCTGGATTCTTTGTACCTATGATACTCAATTATCAAGCCAGGGATTTAGCTCAGTGGTTCTGCCGCCTGCCTGGCAAGCGCAAGAACCCGAGTTCGATCCCTGGTACCAAAAAAAAAAAAAACAAAAATATATTAATACTCAATTATTGACTTTTTTTTTTTTTTTGGTACCGGGGATCGAACTCGGGACCTTGTGCTTGCTAGGCAGGCGGCAGAACCACTGAGATAAATACCTGGCCCTTGATATTCAATTATTAAGAGTCCTATAAAAGTGTGCCACACTACCCCAAATAAAAAATAATAATGAAGGGTGGAAGAAATTGAGAACATTTGGGAAACGACACAAAGCAGTTAAAAAACAGTAGAGATCACTGGCTCATATTTTATTAATTAAATTCTATGGGCATATAGCATATCAAATTAAAAGTACTGGCTCCCTGATTACTATGAGTTTCTGACATTTTATGGACCTTGAGATCAGATATGAGTGTTCAGTCAACCCAGAACTGTGCACTGTGCACTGCCACTGTAATTAAGCCTAAATAAAGTGAAAGGCTTCTAAAAAATGTCATGGAAAATTCTATGATTCATCTACTTGCAATGGAATTAAAACTCTGGAAATACGCTGCCAATTTCCTTGCTATTAAAGAGGATTGAATTGTACAAAATAAATGCATTGTCTGTTATTTATGACTCAGGCTTAAGATTTTTCTTAGTAAATGAATAAAATCTTTATGTAACTATTAATCTGACACCTGGTGCTTTACAATAATAAAAAAGTGTTGATGTTTTATAATTTGTTGTTGAAAGAGGTCCATAAAATAGAAAGTTATCATCTCATTGTTTCTTGACACAGACCTATGGCAGCTTCCATACTAATTTATGTGGGGTTTTTTTGGGGGGAGGGGGGTTGGTACCAGGGATGGAAGTCGGGACTTTGTGCTTGCGAGGCAGGCGGGAGGACCACTTAATTTAAACATGCTGCAGTTTCACTTTCAAACAATATCAACATCCCTTCAACATAGCTTGTGATACCTGAAATACTCCAGATAAAATAGAGACTCCTATTACTCAAGGAATATTCTAGGTTCTAATATAGTCTGAAAAATGTGCAAATAAATCCAATTACAATCCCTAAGGCAGCCTATGATTAAAGTCTGAGTAACAACACCCTTTGAAATGAGCAGCATTTATTCAATAGATTCATGACTGAGATAGCCATTTTGGCAAGAAAAGTCACTTTTCATTAAAGTTGGCATATGAGAAATTGCTCTTACACTCACTTCATTAACTTGCTCACTCATTTATTCTTTCAACAAATATCAATATCCTACTATGTGCCATATGATAGGTCTCTCACTACCTTAGCAGCTATCATGTATAGTACCTGCCCTCTTCCTATCGTGCCTTGCCCCCTCCCCTGTGTGACGTCATGCCAAGATGGTTGCTCCCACCAAAGAATAAACCCTCCTTCCCAGCATGCCCCTGTTCCCGTCTAGAAAGCAACCTAATACTCGCTCACCTCCTACCACCTAGTGACATCACTGGCTCCTCCATTCCCTAGTCACTACCTCACTCAACCCCACCTCAGCCCCTACAAACCCCACCCTAGCCTCTATAAAAGACTCTCCCTGGCCCAACCATATCACTTTTGTCTCTCCTTTGTTCAGAGACAGCCTGGCAGATCTATTCCCCTAATAAGGTCTTTTGTGGCCTGGTCTTGGTCTTTGGCCTTTTACCTTACACCATACACTTGACATGTCCTGAAGACACAAAAATGACCAAAGTAGATGTAGCCCCTGGCTCAAGGGAATCACATTCCAGTTGAGTCAGTTGTGTACTGCCACACATGTGCTTTGAAGGAATGGCACCAACATGTTCTCCCCACATCCAACCACTCCTTGTTCAAAGCATGCTCTCCACAGAGGATATTCATAGTGTGTGTCAGTCAGCTTTTCATCATTGTGACAAAATACCTGAGGGAACAACTTAAAGAAAGGATATATATTTTCTTTTTCTATTAAGTTTATTGGTACATTTTAGGTATACAATACAGTTACATTCATCATTGGGATCTTGTACCTTTACATGATGTATTTTGGTTCTTATTTTTCCCCCATTCCCCTGCTCACCTTAGGGCAGCCAGGAAGCAGAAAGAGAAGGAAAGCTCAGGAGAGAAAAGGGCCAAGGACAAGATATACCCTTCAAGGTAAATCCCCAGTGACTTACTTCCTCCAACCTGGCTCCACCTCCTAACAGCCCATTCAGCTATGAATTCATCAATGGATGAATTCATCCACAAGGTTAGCATCCCATGATCCTATCTTCTCCGTGAGCCCCTCCTCCAACATATGAGTCTCCTAGGAGGTCTTACAGATTTAAACCACCATATGTCTTAAGAGAACTTGCTCATAGTATGAAAAGTTCAAGAAATTATCGGGTGGAAGCAAATAAAGCAAATGGGAACATCATCTACAGTACTTTGAAAGTTTGCCAGAGTATTAATCAGTCTCAAAAGACTTTATTATTCTATTGTCAAAATGCTCAAGAATAAAAGAAATTTTTTGTTCAGACTTCTTAGTATTTCTCAATTCCTTGCATCTGTGAAATTCTTTGGAACATTTAAAATTAATTCTTTTGCTGGGTGCAGTGGTGGGTAGCATGACTATAGCTCCAGCTATAGGCACTTTAGAGGCTGTGGCAAGTGGTCACTTGAGCCCAGAAATTTAGGGCCAACCTGGACAACATAGCAAGACTTCCCAAAGGAATAACTTCTAGTGTTCTGTAGCCCATTGTGTTATACGGTTGACAATAATTAACTGTATATTTCAAAATAGCTGATAGAGAAGATTTTAAATATCCTCAACACAAAGAAATGATAAACGTGTGAAGTAATGGATATGCCAACTTCTATGATCTGATAATTACATATGGTGTGTGTAGATTGAAATGTCACATCGTAATCCATAAATCTGTACAATTATTATCAATTAAAAATTTTAAAGAGAAATTTTAAAAGGGATGTTAAAGGGGGAATGATCCTCAAAAGTTAAGACCTACTCGAGATCCAACAATATATTTATTACACGAGAGCTTCTCTTGGATGATATCAACCCTTCACTGGAGACTTCCCTACAGTAATGGGATTTCTCTTAGTTGCTTCTTGGAGCAGCTGTGTTCAATCTTTTTTGTTCTATAACTCACACTTAAATATGCAGCACTCCCACAGGCATGCTCAGACTTTAATGAATCAAAAACAATTTCTGTGTGTGCAGCTATAAAGCACTACATTCATTTGTTATGGCCAGAGTTATTAAATGTAGATCAGTAACAAGCAACACTATCAGTTGTGCATAATTCTGGATAAATTTGTGATAACTCCACATCTTTTCCTGCTGCTCAACAAAACATTATAGATTTTAGATGACTGAGAGTTATGTTATTTGGGGGAGTAACCTTAGTTCCACTCAAGTATGTCTTTTAAATAAACTATTTACACACTGCAGCTCTCCCACTCCCAGGAGGCACACATTTCCGGGACACATCTCCCAAGTGCTTGAGAGCCATAGCCTCCTTTGGACATAGGTCATCAAATAGCAAAATGGAAGGGGAAAGAGAAAAGGAAGAGAAACAATTTTTATTTGAAATGGAAAGAGGTGGGGAAGAAAATTGTGAATAAAAAGGAAAACGAGATCTGAAAGGAAATGTGGTGCGTTAGAGCACCTTGTCCTTGACTTTCCCCAAGTTAGCCTGAGCTGAGGCTTGGGAACAAGAGCAACAACTTGTGGATCCAGTCAAACAAGTCTCCCTTAGGGTATGTGTGAATGCTAGAAGAAAGTAAGGAAAGTCTCTGGTCCTAAAGGACTAGGGAAGAAAACTCGCCAGGAAGTGCCTATGTGGGTGTCACAGTTGCTCAGGGTGGGAGCTGCGGGGCTTGACGACATGGGGTTTTAGTTTAGTACTCAAGTTTAGTACTCAGGGCAATTTAGTTTGTAACCAGAATGGTGGAAAACATTAAGTTCATGAACCAAGGCACCACTGTAATCATGGATCTATCATGCTGGTTCTAAGAACCCCTAGCTGGGAAGGAAACAGAAGGCAAGGGGGACACAGCACGTCCCTCAGACAGATAACAGAAACAAATGTGAAAGCCTGCTCTTGTCCAAACCACTGGGACTCCTCCAGCTGTTTGTATGCTTGAAGACAACTCTCATGTTCCCTACCCATCTTATACTGCCCAGTTCCAGTGATCCAACTCTTTAAACAAACTTTAATGAGAGTTTCCTGAACCTTCATCATCCTGTCCATTTTGGTCTGTGTTTCCCAGTCAGTTTTCCATTTAAAATGTGCCTGTTAGGTATTTCAGAGCCCCCACAGAACAAGCCCCCTCCTCTCCTTTCCCTTTACCCCACTCCGGCCACAAGGAACAGGGAACTTCCACGTAACTAAGGCATGACCTCCCTTTGTTAGTGACTCTCTGCCTAGTTAAGGTCTTTCTGCCCCACCGGTTTCGTGGTCAGATGTTCCAGTAAGATAGGGGCTTCCTGAAAGCGGTGACTCCATCCCCCCAACCGAACCTGTTGCTACATACCCCAGCCCCAATCCCCCACCCCCACCAATGGCCTAGTGCTCTCCCACCCGCAAGACCCCTATATAAGCTTCCAGCTCAGCCCATACAGTTGCTGGTCTCCATTCTGTGAGTCAGCCTGGCAGGCTGCAGACTGCTGCCCCAATAAAGCTTGCTTGAATGTCCGTGTGTGCACCCCCTTCTTCGGCGACCCTTTCAGTGCCCTCTTCCTCCAGTTCAGACCTGAAGGTAGCACCCTCTAAATTGTCTTGAAGCAAAACTTTAAAAATAAGAAAAAACAAGTCTCCCCAACCTTAAGCAGTTTGCCCTCAGACTTCCCCTCTCCCTTGGCTGTTAATTTTGATCCTGTAAGATTTTATGATCCTTCACTTCTATAAAATCTTGTTTTTTCCACCAAACTATTCTAAGTTGCAAAACTGTCACTACTTGATTGACTGCCTTTGTTCTGCTTCTGGAAACCCTCTTGCCCACCTGCCAGTGTGCGCCAGTAGGAAGCCCTACCCCTTCAGCCATATTTATAAAACTAGAACCTCTTCTTTGTTCCAGCCTCAGTCTTCAGGTATGAATCCGGTGGGCTGGTGCACACCTAAATAAATTCTCCTGTTTCACCGGTTAGTCTCTCTGAGCTCTTGAATTCTGCAACAGTCTAACACACAGGATAAAATGGGATTGCAGTAGAAATACAAGAAAGAGTTGAAGAGAGGAAGGGGATGGGGAAAAAAAGAAGAATCAAGATACATTATTTACAGGTACAAATTCCCTATGATGTGACCTTTATGTATATCAAGTGTACCAATAACATTAATTTTAAAAATTAAATAAATAAAATGCACTTTTAAAGAGAAATACAATCATCACTAATAATCTGTTAATGTAATAAAGTAATAATAACACTTTTATTTTAATAACAACTGTGCTTTCTGTGCCAAAACTAGTCACTATACATGAATTGTCCCTGAAACCCCAAGACAGATTCTGTTATTACTCCTGTTTTACAGAGGAGAGGATGGAGGCTTAGCATCTTACTCAATGTTACAGCACTAGGACCTGGTCTCAGAGCTACTGATGCATGTATATCCTCCAACAGGATTTGACCCCTTTGAGGTTCTTGCTTGAAAGCACTACTGCTACTATTGCAGATAGGTAAGCTAATTAGATATCTAGTAGGCAGTTAGACAGGGCCTCACTTAAGGCACCAGCCCTCCAGGAGCTAACACAGCAAGGAGCCAACTTGGAGAACAATTGAGGCTCGTTCACTGAGGGTCAGCATTGTAAAAGGAGAGAAACTACCGCACCTATGTAGGATGAATAGCAGTGATTGATATTCTAAACAGTTATCAATCCCCTGGGCGGGGGGCCAAGGTCTTAACCCAGCCTTTCAGGGAAATATCCCTGACCCACTCTTACTGAAAATCCTTGTACATTTGCTATGTGACTTGCTCCCCCATTTGATCCTTGTTTAATCAATATTACCTGGGTGGCTGTACTTGTATTCTCATTGGTTGGTCATGGTCTTGTCCCACCTCATGCCCACCTTGTAAATTTCCATTGGGTCTTATAGTTTTGCCCCACTTTGTACCCGCCTTACCACATGGCTTTGAAACATCCTTGAAAAGTAGGGTGGGCGGGCAACCCACTTTCTGGTCCCCCTTCTGTCTGTATTAGACAGAAGCTTTCTTTCTCGCAATAAATTTTTCCTACTCTTAACCTCCGTTGTTCCTAGAATTCATTCTTCGATTTTAGAGAATATGAATTCGTGTTTCGGATATCTAAAAGGTTTGGGAGTTACACCTCTTCCCCCTATATCACTACTACACCTCTTCTAATACTAATGTAGGTAGTGCACCTGAAAATCCAAGTTGTTTTTAGTTATGGTCACACTCTTAATTATGTATGGAGTGAACTAGAATCCTAAGGTGTAGGGAACAGGGGAAGGGGACCTTACTAGAACCTCTGCATCAGGTCCTAGTCTCCTGAGAGCTCTGACAGCACAAGGAAAATTAATTAATATATAGACAGAAATGAGACTTTGAGAAGAAGCTGAGCTTTGGCCTGATCCATGGTGCTCTGGGCAGCAAAGACCCCAGACCCACACTTGCCACACCTTTATTCAGAACATCAGCAGAAACAAAAGTAGCAAAAGACTCAGAGGGCGGTGACAATAATAGTAGAACAAAGGGGAACTATGCAGATGAAGGTTTGGTTCCTCCCAGGATGTCTCCAGCTGGTGTAATCCTGCTCTGGAGCATCACAGCATCACTCGACCATTGAGGTCTAGCTGTGACTGGAGCCAAAAATGGAGTTGCAGCTTGATATGCTGTAGCTAGCCTGTAGGCAAGGAAAACTAGGCCCTAATTATGATTTAATTATGAAATGATTTTTTCCCAAATTCATGTAGAATTGCTCCTGACACTAAGGAACTTCTATTTTTATTTTCTAAATTGCAGTTATTCTTCCTGAAGATGGGTTACCATAGGAGAAGGGAACGAAGGGGAAATAGGAAGACACAGGGAGAAAGGGGACAAGGGCCTGGAAGCAAAGGCAGGGAAAAGTATGGCTACATACTCTGGGCATTTCCTTTGCGTGTTTCACAAGTATGAGGCAGACCAGGTCTAGCAGATGACAAAGAGCCATTGTGGTCAAACAGGAATATTTTTACACCTCAGAAACATTTTGTTGCTTTTTATTTCTTAGGTTTCTTAATGGTTGCACTGGATTTGGGAAAGTCAGCAGATTCTACACCCCAGAGAGCACTCCCTGGCTTCACTTGCTTCTCCATAGAGCAGAGCATTTACGTTTGGGAAGCCTGCCCCCTGTTGGAGTAATGGAATATGACATGCTCTGTGGCCATGCTAACTAGCTAACTATAGCTAAAATTAGGTCTGTGGCTAACTGGACAACCAACCAGGAGGAATGTGTGTGTCAAAGTTCATAAAAATCCATTGCTAACAGGTTGAGCGAGATGTTTCCTAAAAACAGAAGCCAGGCAGAACCCTGAACCCAGAATGACTCCGGGCTTAGAGCACTGTACATCAGTAAAGTGCCATCAATAGATGCATTCTCAATCTGTCATCTCAATCCAGAGCTGCTCACAGGACCAATCAGAAAATGCTGTTCCCAGTCCCTCTAGCACTGAGTTATGTCTTCAGCTCCTATTATATTGTCACCCCATTTACAACCTAGATATTCTACTAACCCCTGGGAAATATATCCAGAATTCATATTCCCAAGCCAGGGGTGGGGGTGCACTTCTGTATTCCCAGGTACTAGGGAGGTTGAGGCAGGAGGATCTGATGTTTGAGGCCAGCCTGGGCAACTTAAAGAGTTCTTGTCTCAAAAAACACTGGAAAGAGGTGATGTTGGGGATGAAGCCCAGAGGTACAGTGCTTGCCTTGCATGTGTATGGCCTGGGTTTAAACCCTAGGACCAGAAAAAAAAAACAAACCTCCAGGACCTCCATGTTTCCAGAGACTCGGATTTGATGAGAATGCAATAGAATCTGGAGGTCTGCATTGTAACCAACACTGTTTTAGGAACCTCATCCTTCTTGTTAGTTCCTCCCATTTCCTAAATCCCAGAAGCTCCTAGAGAATGGAGGTCAAATTCTGGTAAACCTAACAGGTCCAAGTCAGAAGCCACCCATATCCTTCTCTAGATGACATTCTCTAGATGCAGCCCCAGGAACCACTGGATTCTCCTCCAGGCTGGGTGCGCACCACTGTTCCAATGCTCTGAGCTCGGTCTTCAGTCCACATCACCACTGTCAACAGAATGCTCAGGTGCTCATTTGGCATTCGGTTCACAAGCATCCTGAGCATCGCCTCAGACATTCTGCCTTCTGACCAGGGAACAGCTTGTCTCACTGACTTCCTGCCTACAATGATGACCTGGGTTTCAGATCTGCTGGGCAGAAAGCTGCTGACTCCAAGAAAGTGTTTTAAGTCCTCAGCCTCAAAAGATCATGGAAAGAATAACCTCCTAGCATTTATATATCGGTATCACAATGGCCAACAACACTCAGAGCCTTCTAAGAAACCACTCTTTTTACCACCATGTCCAGGCCCTCTGCAGGGGGCATCTTGCATAGCATTCAGTGGCCCATAAGGGGATAATTGTCTCTTTGTCTTGGCTTCTCTCCACTCTGGTGCTTGTACATGGGGACAGACTGGCCCATGGGCAATGAAGGACCCTGCCCTGGCCACTTCCCCTCCATATCCATCCTAGCAGGGCAGGGAGCATTCTGCTTGGGAAGCCATCTCACTCAGCGGTGGGTTTGGAGGTTTACAAAGAAGTGTTCACGGGTTTTCACTGTACGTGATGACAGAGGAGTGTTAGCAGTGTCAAATAAAAATCACAGGAGGCCCTCATTTGTCAGACTAAGTCCCTTAACAGAACAGGCTAAAAATGAAAATAGAGTGACACATGCTACAGTTCCATATCACCAAGCTGAACCTGAGTTGTTTCTGGCTTTCCAAAGCACGAGGAGCAATGAGAGGTCACAACCAAATTTCCCAAACAAGCCAGTTTTAATTGGCATGATAATTAAATTTCCTCTGCGTTTTTTTTTATATACTCTAATGTTTATAAAATTTTTCCACATTACTCATAGACATAAGCTTCACAATGTTTACATATTAAATACAATAAATATCATTTCTAATGAAGATTTGGCTGTTTTGAGGTATCTCTGTAAGATATGCCAATATGGCACATTTGTAAAACCCAGGAGTCTACCCTAAACACTCTGACCAACATAGCATCATCTCTGCCAGACTTTCTCACAGGTTGAACTAGTTTCTAACCAAGGAATAAATGTTTTAATTATTACTAAACAAAAGGGAGGCAGGTACTAGAAACTCTTCATTTTATAAAGCAATGAAATTTTGTGATAAATATTCTCGTTATCATCTTCCTGCACACACCATTCATTTAAAAAGAACTACTCAAGATCAGTAAAGCAGTTTCATCTCCTATGCTATTTTAAAAAGCCTAGAGATTTAAAAACCAGAGTAATGAATTTCACTATCTTTACATATTATGTCATAATATATAAAGCTATTCTATTTTTTAGCATTAACAACAAATCATTACTCTTTACCTAGCTTCTTTGCTGAAAGGTGGACACTTGATTCAGGAATATTCATTAACTGTTAGGTAGATTGCTCATGTTGACTGTAAAAAAGTCATTTACAATCAACTTATGAAGTAATAACACTAGCCAAACAGAGATACAAATACCAAAAATCATGTGCTCTGTATGCCCAAATATCTATACCTGGGGCATGGCTATCAGGTAATAAGACTTATCTGAATACATAAGGCCAGAGGGATAATGGTCCCACTGATGAAAAATGTCTATATGGAAAAGAATGGGGTTTATCACAAAGCATAATTATATAGCAAAATCCAAGAAAGGGCCATTTTTAAAGATGGTATTTTAAATTTAATGACTTAGGCCAAGGTCTCAGTTACTTTTTTGTGAACTCAGAACGATTAGGAATAGAAAAATGCTTTTCCTTTTTTCTCTTCTTTTTTTTTTTTTGTGATGTTTTCCTTTTTTTGATTTGTTCTTTTTTTCTTTTTTCTTTTCTTTCTTCTGAAATTTTTGTTTCTTTTGTTTAGAAGAGTCTTCTTCAGTGGAACTGGAATAAGACCCTTTCCTTTTCTTTTTCAACTTGATTTTCCCTTTACTTTTTTCTTTTTTCTTCTCCTCTTCTTCATTTATTCTTTTCTCCTGTAATGCCTGCAATATATATAGTTCCTCATTCTCTGCATCACTGTCTTCACTGCTTGTACTGCTGACATCCAAAACTATGTCCCTTTTGGGGTCTACTCGGAGAAAATTGCAGCATTCAAAAGTCAGATGACCAGGATAGCCACGTTTTTTACAGCCTGCTCTGACATTGTCCTTGTTGCAACCTGGGACTGCCATTATGCTGGTAAAAGGGATCGTTGGAGCCTGTAGCTTTCGATACGTTTGCTTCCCGCCGACTTTGAACACAATGCTCAGAGAAGCCTCTGCCACCCGCCTCAGGAGCTTTCGCTCTTTCCTCTGTGTTTAATCCTGCCATAATTTAATATTTAAAAAGAATTCAGATCAAAGTGCAGGGGTGTGTGCTTGTATTCCCACCTACTTGGAAAGCTGAGGTAGAAGAAAATGCAGAGGGCACATGGGGGCCTTTGGTGTCTAGCTCTGAACACTGAGGAGGGCCCTGGTCCAGGTCCATCATGCAGGATCAGCAATGGCACAGGGGCACAGGGCCTTGACTCCCCAGGAGCCTGCAATGCAACTTCAAGGACAGCTAGAGAACTAGAGTAAGGGGTGACTCTGGAGGGGCCCTTAGTGCCACTGTATCTGCTATGGTACTATGCAGAAAAAGTAGGTGAAAGTGTGCTTTGGTACAAAGAAAACTGTAGTGGGGACCTATGTGCCTAGATACCAACACCAGAGGTTGGAAAGACCAAGATCCAGACTCTGTCCTGGACCTGTCATTGTGGTCAAACAGGGGACCATGCAGGATCCAAGCCAAGCTCTTTGTCCAGGGCATTGAGACCAGCTGAATGAAGCTAGCTGATGAATACCAATAGGTGAGGCCACATGCTTGTCACTAGGAGGCAAAAGCCAATTCTTTAAGGCCAGGCAGGGAGGCTCAAGAAGGGAGGCCCAGTGGCAGAACTGATGGGCAGTGTGCCAGTGCTTACCACTAGGTGTATAAGTAAAACAGGTTTAGGCCAAGAGGGGAGGACCAGCCAAATAAAATGGGTGGTAAACAAGAAAGAAACAATGCAAAAATGTTCAGGCAGCCTGCCTCACGAGCAAGGACGTGTGCACAAGGCCAGCGGTTGGGGCCAGGAGCTTAATGAATCTGTGCTGGTAAAGCAAAACAGGTAAGCAATGTGGGTAAGCCCAAAAGGGTGCAGGAGGGGGTGCTGACAGAGAGACAGGGTAGTCATGGAGGTCTGGCTAGGGCTAGTATGTCCAGGCAGGTCAGCCAGGTACATAAGAATGAGAGGGTAGGGCCAAGAGGTGAAGCCCAATGGAATTCATCTCTGTGGGTAACACGAGGTGGGTCAGGGCAAGTAGAGAAGGCCAGGAGATTAAGGCCAGGAGTTTAATGACAAGTGGGGTGTGGTCAAGAGGTTAAGATCAGCAGGCTAAGTCTGTGGATGTCCAAAGTAGTGCCAGAGGGCTAGAGGCAGAGTCTGTGGACAAAGGGCTATGGGCAGAGAGAGCAGGTCCAGCAGGATAAAGTCAGGGAAGGTGGGAGGTTAATAAGATCTGGTGCTTAAGGCCAGATGAACAAGGCCTAATGGGCAATGCTGTTGGATAAGTCCAGTAGATTAAGGGCCAGCTGTATAAAGCTAAGTGGCTACTTCAAGTCGGTAGGTAGGGCAGGGAGGTCTGAACTATGTGGGTGAAGGCAAGTGGGTAATGCCACAATGTTACTTGTGCAAGTATGGCCAGGAGATGAACAAAGCCCGGGGATAAAGGAAAATGGGCAAGGCCGGGGGACAAGGCCAGAAGGGCAAGGACAGGGACATTCCGGACTGGTGGGCAAAGACAGTGCCCAAGGGCAAGTTGTTCAGGCCAGATTAAGGCTAGGGATTAGAGATGGGGCAAGGGGCTGGAGCACAGGGCCAGGGCAGGGGGCTGGGAGAGGGGAGCAGAAGGGCAAATACAGGAAGGATGGACATGGAGTGCAAGACAGGAGGGCAAATAGAGCCAGGTGGCTGTATAGAGCCAGGAAGTTAAGGCCAGGGCCCAGGACAAGCACAGGGAACTGGGCTGAGGGAAGAAACAAAGGACCTGGACAAAGGGTCAAGGCACAGGATGGAAGCCCAGGCAAGGAGCCTGCAGAGCTAGGGAAGAAGGGTGAGGACAGACAATGGCCTCATGGGCAAGGCCATTGTGAAAGGACCCATTGTTAAAGACCCAGACGACATGCTGGCTAGGAGCCAGGGCAACGGTGGGAGCATCACCATGGAGTTCTAGAACAGTGGGCAAGACTGTGTGTGAGGCCATCGGGTGAAGGCCAGGGTCCAGGATGGGAGTCTGTGCTGGGGAATAAGCCTGGACAAGGTGCTCAGGTAGGGGGTGAGCGCAGAAGAGCAAGACCAGGGAGGACGGCCATGATTCTGGATAAGTAAGCAGGGCCACTGTGTAAGGCCAAGTTGTTATGGACAGGTGGCTTAGCCAAGAGAACAGGGTACAGAGTCAGGCCTGGGGCCCTGGGGAGGTGCTGGGCCAGGGGCAAAGGAAAGGATGGGTAGAACAGCAAGAGCAAGGCAAAGTGGTCCCTTGCATGGAATTACGGCTAAGCAGGCAAGGCCACTATTATGGCAGTGTCTTGGATAAGACCGAGACACAGGCTGGTGGCAGGCAAGAGACCCTAGCGGGGCCCATGTGAGAAGCTGGGACAGGAGGCCTGGGAAGCTTGGCCAGAAGGGCAGTGACAGGCCAGAATGTTAGGAACTGAGGAGGGTACCAGGGCATGAAGCCGAAAACCAGGAGAGAGGGAAAAAGAATGGAGCAAGGGTCCAGGTTAAGGGACCACTGGGGGATAGGGCAGGAAGGACAGGCATGGAGTTCTGGGAAAGATCAACACATAGGCCTTGCAGTTAAGGACAGGATGGTAAGGCCAAGTGCCAGGGAGTAAGACGAGAGTAAGGGGCTAAGGGAAGAGGATGAGATGAGGGTCTAGGGCAAGGGGCATGCAAAGGGCCATGGCAAGGGGCCATGCACTGGAAAGGGCAAGGATAAGGTCAAGGAATCAGGACAAGTGATGGACAAGGCTTCTAGGCAAGGGACCCAAGCAATGGGCAGGGGATGGAACAGGGGAATGTAAACAGCTAGTTAAGGGGCCAGGCAGAGGCCTAGGGAAAGAGCTCTGCAAGGGCCCTCACGACAAGCAGGAGAAGGGGTCAGGATAAGGGTGAAGGCAAGGAGTCATGTCAGGTGTCCCATGCAAGGGCCCAGCTTATAGAGATAAGCAAGGGGTGGAATCAAGGGGTTTGTGCAAGGGATCATGTTAAGGATCCCCACAAGGGGTCATTAAAGGCTTTGAGCAAATGGACCAGGCAAGGGGTTTTCTTAAGGGAGCATGTGAGGAGCTAGAAAAAGGGAATCCTCTAAGTCCTCAAGGTGATGGTCTTACAAGGGACCAAGAGAGGGGTCAGAAAAAGGGGGCCATGCGTGACCAGATTCATGTGACTGACTGGGGCAATAACCAAGACAAGGACCAGGTCAGGGGAAAGGTCCAAGAAAGGAGCCAGGGCAGGGGACCAGGTGAGTAGCCAGAACAAAGGCCAAGACATGTGGCCAACACAGGGGTCAGAGGTAGGGGTGCCAGCTGGTGGTCTACAGGAGGGGCTGGCTTAAGGGACATCACAGGAGATGGTGCAAGGGGCCATACAAGGGCCAGAGCAAGGAGCTCAAGGTTAGGGGCTGAAGCACAAGGCTAAGCAAAGGGAGAGCACAGTGGAGCATGTGGTTGGAACAGGGGACTGGAGAAGGGCCAAGCCACAGCAGATTGTGGAACCAGAACAAAGGTCAGGGAAGGGGTCCAAGTCAGCACAGGAGATTAGGTCATATTGCCCCAGAGAGAGCCCAAGCCAGGGGCTGGAGCTAGGGGCTCAGGGAGGTAGGTGTTCAGGGCCGGGTCGAGGGTAGTTCCTGCCACTTTCTGAAGGAGTTCTGGAAGTCTTCTTTCACATCTTTAGTTGTGCTGTTCTGGCTGCCTCGGCATCCTGAATTCATTCAAAACATTTACCTTTCATAGTCATTTTGGCTTTGAAGATGAGCCAGAGTCACATGGTGATTAGGTGGATGAGGACACAATAGAGCTACATGAGGGCTAAAGAAAAAAGACAATAGAGACTTGCGTAATTTCAAAGTATGGGGTGGGGGAGGTCAGTGCCTCAGAGTGGGCAAAGACAAAGACTCTCCAAGTTAGTCATTATTTATTGGGTACACACAATTCTTGGAGGGAGTACCCAGTGACTTGGAAGGTGGAGGTGATCTTATGTTTGATCTGGTGCCGATGCAAATCTCATGCTGGTGAGAGGAGTAAGGAGTCTTCCCAGTTCAGTAGGTGGGATGAGCTGAGATGATAAGGCACTCCTCCCTCCCCAGGTGAAATCCTTCTCTTGAATATTACTTGGTTCTCAAGGAACCAAGATGTCTCCAGCTAGTGTCTTCTTGCCATTGAGAGCCACAGCTTCACAGACCATTGAGGCCACAGCTGTGACCAGAGGCAAAACAGAGTTATGTTTCCACATGCCATATCTGGCTCTCGGGCAAGGCAACATTGGGCCTTAGACAGTTATAGTTGTACTTTAATCATGAAATGATTTTTTCCCCTAAATGTCTGTAGAAATACTCCCAACAACACACTGTAATGTTTTACGAGTCTGCCTTTCTGTTGGATGGCACTGGGAAGGAGCATTCAATGTTGTTTTTTTTTAATCACACCATGTAAGACACTTAAGAAAGAGGACTTCTAGAACTGCTTCAGAAAATGGCAAAAATAACGGATAGATACAAAGCAAGGGGAGTACTTTGAGAGGGACTAATGACAATGTGTCTTACTGTAATAAATTTTTTAAATTTAAACATGCACTATAGTTTTTGATCAGCCTGGTACATCTCAACTCCATAACCAGTACCATGATCACTCTCTAAAGGTCAGAAATATTCAAGGATCAAGCCAGCATGCTGAAGGATATTACTGCTACAATCCCAGCACCCAGTAGACAAGATAGTAAAAAGAAAGATAAAAATTAATCATTATTTGTCTTCATGTCACTAAAAATACTATTATATCAATAGATTCTCTATCACCAATAACCTGATTAAAACAAAGATTAAGTCTATTTCAGAGTAGATATAAAAATGCGAACATCCCAGGTACAATCTTTTTTTTTCAATATTTTTTTGTTAGTACATGTTTGTAGTACATAATGATCACATTCTTTATGGGAAGTTGGTACATGTACATAACACACCTTAATTCTTTTTATTTCCCCTTGCCCTTCCCTCCATTATATCTAGCTCCATGTATTGATCACTTTCCCATTTGCAAAAGATCTATTTTCCTATTTCCTATAACCTATCTTTTATTTTGCTCTTTACTTATACTTTAGGTTTCTGATATAAGAGAAACTACGCAATATTTAAGCTTGTATATCTGATTTATTTCACCTAATATTATGGTCTCTAGGTACATTCATTTTCCTACAAATGATTCATGCTTCTTTATGGCAGAGTAGTACTTCATTGTGTAAAAATACCACATTTTCTTCATTCATTTGTTGATGGACATTGTCTTAGTTACTTTCTCATTGCTAGGACAAAGTACTCAGCACCCAAAGTTAAAGGAGAAAAGGCTTATGGCTCACAACTTGTGGAAGTTTCTGTCCATAGTCAGCTGGTTCCAAGGCAGGGCAGCATGGGAGAGGTGCGTGGCAGAGGAGAAATAGTTCAGTGTGGTAGGCAGGAGGCAGCAGGCAGCAGTAGCTAGCCTCTTTTCCCCTTTATTCTATTCAGGTTATAAGCCTATTGGTTGTTGTCATCCATACCCACAGTGGGTCTTCCCATTATCCACACCCAGAACTATGTTAAACCAATCAATGGACTAATTTAGTTATCACACACCCTTAATCCACATTTATACACCCATGATTCACCCACCTCTGAAAAGCCCCATCTATGAGTGCATGAAATGTTGGAGGGACATATAGATACAAGTTATAACAGACATATAGGCCACTTCCAAGATTTAGCTATTGTGAAATATGCTGCTATAAACATAGGTATAAATGTTTCACTGTAATATGATGTCTTTAACTCTTGGGAAGATACCTAGAAGGAGAATATTTGGGAAAATTGAACTTGAAGTTTTAGTTTTTTGAGGTTCCCCATTCTGATTTTCATAGTGGTTGAACCAGTTTACATTCCCACCAACAATGTAGAAGGATTCTGCTTTTCCCCCCGTGGCCTCAGTAACATTTAATATTATTTGATATTGTGATGGCAGCAATCCTTTCTGGAGTAAGATGAAATCTCAGTGTTGTTTTAATTTGCATTTCTCTAATGGCCAAGATGTTGAATTTTTTTATTATTATTATTGGCTATTCGTAGCTTTTCTGTTCATTTTAGTTGCCCATTTTTGACTGGGTCTTTTCTTTAGGGGAGTCTAATTTTTTTTGAGTCTTTCATATATACTAGATATTAGTTCTCTGTCTGGAAAATAGCTAGCAATTTTTTTTTCAATTCTGTAGGTTGTCTCTTCACTGTTGATTTTCTTTCTTGATCTATTTGTGACAGTGAGGCATTAAGGTCTCTCATTATCATTGTGTTGGTATTTATCTGATTTTTTAATGTCTAGCAATATTTGTTTTATGAAGTGGAGTGTGCTTGGTGCATTTATGTTTATAATTATCTCTTCCTGTTGAATTGTTTCTGTTAACCAATGTGTAGTGACCTTGTTCGCCTCTTCTGATCAGTTTTCACTTGAAATCCACCTTGTCTGAAATTATGATAACTACTCTTGCTTTTTTTACATGTTCCCATTGCACGGAATTTTGATTTCCATCCTTTGATTTTTAATCTGTGAATTTCTTCTTAAATTAAATGTATTTCTTATATACAACAACTGCTTGGGCTTTGTTTTTCTTTTTTCATACCAGGGATCAAACTTGGGACCTTGCACTTTCGAGGCAGGCGCCGGGACCACTGAGCTAAATCCCTGGCCCTGGGCTTTGTTTCTTGATCCATTCTGCTAAGCAGTGTCTTGACTGGAGAATTGAGAACACTCACATGGAAAGTTATTGCAGAAAGATATTGACCTATTCCTGCCATTGTATTAGTTTCCTGTTGCTCATCTCCTTCACCCCTTCTGCTTAACTGCTCACCTGCCTGGTATATTCATTCTATTTGACTTTTTTATATTCATGGCTTCATTCTCTCTTTCTAGGATATCTTTGAGAATTTTTTTATAGTGCTGGTTTGGTGGTCATGAATTTCTTGAGGTGTTCTTTGTCATGGAAATGCTTTATTTATTTCCTCATCAATTTTGAAAGATGGTTTTTCAGGATGTTTAAGTATAGGCTGGAAGTTATTTTAGGGCTTGAAACACCTCACTCCAACCTCTCTTGGCCTTTAAGGTTTGTGTAGAGAAGATGGCTGTAATTCTAATGGATTTATCTTTATAAGTGATTCATTGCTTTTCTCTAACAGCTTCTATGATTCTGTCCAACCCAGGGACAATCTTAACATAAAAATTACACAGAGCTAAGAAAAAAGCTACCCAATCTCACTGCAGGATACATGTGGCGTCTGAGTGAGCACATAGTATGTTATGAGGCAGAAAACAGTAATATTGCAAAGTAAGAAGCATAGAAAATGTGATTTCATCAGTATGGCAAGGTTTAGGGGTGATGGTAATATTTTGAGAGGGATTTCTGAAGAGCCCGGGGGGAGGAGGCCAGCCCTCCAAAGAGCAGTCACAATCAATGGAAACTTGGAGTGCACAGCTGAGCTATTCCTGCCATGTAGAACCCATGGCCCTGCTGGTAAGAGCACCCAGATCTTTCTTCTGAGAATTCATTCTGTCTACTCATTTTGTTCCTGTGGCTCTTGAGTGACCATCCCTCAGACTCCTAAATGGACAAGGACCTCAGCCAATGGGCACCTGTGTGGGATGGGCATCTGGCCATGGGATGAGCCTGGACCCAGGTTGAAGGGCAGTATGGTTGGGTGCTGGGCCATATGTTATATAACTTTGGAAAGATTCTAGTTACTTACATAGTTTGATGTTTTGGGATGTGTTCCTGCCTCCCTTAGGGTGAGATATCTTATCAAACCCCGTATCTGAGAACTTGGGGTGAGTTCACCCTACCCTCATGAATGTCACATTACATGTGAGTTACTGACCTCAACAACTGCACTTCCCAAGACACATCAAGAGTTTGATAGACTCTTTGGAAGCTGAGGCTGAGGCAGGGCCATACCTGTTAGCCACTTGTCTGAAGGCCCAGAGCTCGGGGTGTGAAAGAGCAATAGCCTGGTAGCCTCAGAACTGTTCTCAGAAGCCTCACCACCAACCCCACCAATCCCACCCATTCCAGCACTGAGGGACCTGACACGCTCTCATGGATCTCTGCTGTGGTGGCCAAGCCAGCTTCTCCAGAGAGGCGCTCCCATAAAGGAAAATCTCAGCTTCAATTACACATTATTTTCCACAGAGGTCTGCTTCCATCCAAATTAAGCAAGGGCATTTTAATGATTTTGGAATCAACTCACGATGTGGTAAATATCACCTATAATGTATCTTCCACAAGGTTCATTCACAATAGTCTCTCCCTTTTAAGCACTGTGAACCTAAGTAAAAAGTTCTCTTTTGGGGGCCGGGGATTTAGCTCAGTGGTTTCACCGCTTGCTGCGCAAGCGTAAGAACCCGAGTTCGATTCCCGGTACCAAAAGAACCACCACAAAACAAGTTCTCTTTCTATGGCAATAAACACTGCAATTCATGAAATCACACTGTGATCATCTCCTCATTTCCACTATCAACAACTGGTAGAGTCAGTGAGATTTCACACAGTGCATAGAGGTGAATAGTTGAACAAAGTTCAAATTTAAAATTTAATGAATCTAATTTGAGTGAAATTATAGCAAAGAAAGGAAATTGCAAAATAATCCTCTGTACTTTTTTACTTTTTTTTTAACCGAGGATTGAACTCCGGATCTTGTGCTTGCGAGACAGGCAGCGGAACCACTGAGCTAAATCCCCGGCCCCTCCTCTGCACTCTTAATATGCCACTGCATTATCAACTCCAATTATGGGGAAGAATTTCTAGGAGTTTAACAAAGTGCAGAAATTCTAGGTCATGCTCACAAACACTTCTGCAAAGTTAATTGGATAGTGCAAAACTTTTCTAACATAAATAATAATGTACTTAGTACTTTCAGAAACTTTAACTGGATAGCAGAATTCTGCTTGCACGGACAATAAGTATGTAAGAGTAGAGGAATACATACCACTTTTATTCTTTATTGTTTTTCTGGATTTGGATACTATTCTTTATAAGAATAACAAATTAACAAGTTTTATATATTTGGTATACATAAAAGTAAAGGACTGAACATTGTCTCTAAATATGGCTAGTTTGTTTGCACTTCTTAAACTAATTTAAGGTACTAAAGACCATGTTTTAATCCGCTGTGGAGACCTATTGAGGATCTAGTAACACTGATATTAAAAATACGGGACACTCCAGATGTTGTCCAGATCACCAATCCATTGAGTTGCACACAACTGTGAAAGGAGTTGCTCAGAGCCAGGTGTAGTGGTGCACACCTATAATCCCAGAAATCCAGAAGGCTGAGGCAGGAAGATTGTAAATTCAAACCTGGCCTGGGCAATTTAGTGAGTCACTGTCTCAAAATAAAAAATAAAAAGCGCGAGGGATGTTACTCAGTATGAAGACCCTGAGTTCAACTCTCAGCACCGCAAAAAAAAAAAAGAGCTGCTCAAGATGAAATTCTATCATTTGTATTTAAAGTTGCTGAAAACATAAAGGTAAATAACAAGGAAAAATCCCTGACCAAGAACCTAGTCTCCAAAAGGAGAGGAAAAGCTATCACCAGCTGAGATCTACTAGTCGCTATGGAAAATGATACACCACTATGTGACAATGACTATTTGTATGATTTTTAGGACTGGGACAATGGCCACAGTGGCCATTATCATCCCTCTAGTAACAGACCTAGTACTATCTATAAAATCACAGAAAATGAACACATGGATCCCATAAGAATTATAAAATAATTCTTGTCAGCTTCCTATAGAAGACAGGAAATGACTAAATTGACATCAGATGTTTAATTGTCAGATACTGACATAGAAACTTAGACTTATGGTCCAAAGGAGGATGGAACATGATAATTATTATGAGGAAGGAAACATGGCAGACAGCCAAATAAACATCAACACTCAAAACATTTCTAAAGAAACCACTATGCCTTCATTATTAATGTGGTTTTATAATGGAACACTCATTAATCTACCAAAAATAAATCATCTATTAATGCCAACATTTCAGCTGTGCCATAACCTTTATTTAGGGTTATGTCACAAATGGTATAATGAGACTATAATGCCATAGTGTGACTAGGTGAAGCCATGTGCAGTTTGTTTGTTTATGGTAATAGGGCTGGAACCAGGTAAGAGCTCTAGCTCAATATCTCTAGCTCCACACATAAGCAATTTTTAAAGCCTCTCAGGTGTAAGCATCCAAGGTGAAGCCTTGTTTTCTTGGCTTAGAGATGGGAGGATGGGTAACCTCTCGGTTGCTTCAGGAACCTCAGAGAGATCAAACTGGAAGAATGAACATTCAAATTTGTATAGTCCAACCTAAGATACAGCCATTCAAGTGAAAACAATTCGACTTTCCATAAGTTGGTAGAGACTTAAGCAGATTCAGTTTGGAATTTGGGGTAAGATAAATTTACAGACATTGTTAGGAGCATCTATTAAGAGCCATGCAATGTCTGGTTGTTTCTCTTGATGTTTTCAGACATGAATGATCAAAATTTTGGTCTATTAATTTATTAGAGGTTCAAAGTCCCGAGTTTGATCCCTGGTACCAAAACAAAAAACAAAAAACAAAAAGAAAAGAAAAAAGAAAGAAAGAAAGAAAAAGAAAACAAATTTATTAGAGTTTGTGAAATGTTGATGTTCTAATTTTGTCATTTTTTTATTACCTGAAATATTTCTATACATGGAAAGTTCTCTTTATCTAGTGTCAGTTTAGCCAATGGCGTGGTTTATGCAAGAGTTGCAGGACAAATTGTGCCACTTACTCATATGCAAAACAATGAGCTGGTTCAGTAGTATCATTCATTTTTGGTCTATTGTTTTGTTATCCCTGCCTATGCTATAACGCTGTAACTAACACCATCCAATTTGTCAGGAGAGCACAAGCTGACCAAGCTGCAGGCCACTTTTCTTTGCATCAATCTACACTCACTCCTGGACCATCCAATATTGCACACACATCAGGCTAAGTCAAAAATAATATCTACAAATTAATGACATAGAAAGATATTCTATGAAATAAACACGTGCCAATTTGAACACAAAATACATAAGAATTCTAAGATACTCAGCATATCTTTGTTAGTGTTTTAAAAATAAGAGTCTCTAGGAGGCTCTAGATTACTATATTCAGCAGCACCTCAGTTCATGAACACTTTTGTTTGCAATTTAGTTCGCAAACAGAAATGTTTGGCAAAATTTTGTTTTTGTTTGCAAACTTTCCCACACAAATACAAACGTGGCATCTTTTCCAGAATGGTAGAACAAATTAAGTTCATGACCCAAGGTACCTTTGATATTTTAATCCTCCACCCACTGCTTCATTCTGGTAAGAGCTATCATCCTGGTAAGAGCTAAGGCTTAAGGGATTGTCTGAAAGAATATAAACCTATCTTTCACTGCTCTGTTATATACATACTGTGTTCTTCAAGTGCCCAGCAAAAGCAACATGACCACAATGCAAGTGAAGTATGTTGGTATATAAAGATTGGAGAATGTAGCACAGGGGCACAACACTTGCCTAGCAAGGTGTGAGGCCCTGAGTTCCAGCCCTAGCACCACAACAATTAAAAAGAAAACCAGTGTATAAAGATTAATTGATGTAAGTTTGTGCCATTGGTCTGAGGATGTAGCTCCACGGTAAAGGCTTGCCTAGGATGAGTGAGACCCTAGTTTCAATCACCAAAACTGCAAAAAAAAAAAAAAAAAGTGCTGTTAAAAGAGAAGTACCTGATTACATGCTCGTACACCATGATAAAGATAAATTGACTAACAAGTTTATATTAGAAAATATAGCAAACATTTTCATTCCCATTGAATCTTTATGGCTGTCCACTCACTTGGCAAAAGGTCAAAAAACTCTGCCAGCTTAGGGGCCAAATTCTGCTTTAACTGGTATTGCTGCTATCTTTACACTGAACTCAACAAAGACGCTTCTGCTGGACTTGCGTCAGGCTCCTCTGAGACCTCTTCTCAAGTAACCTTCATTTTGCACAGCCCAGTTTTGGCAAGAACCTTGCTAAGCCAGTTTAGAGAGAATCTTTTCACCCTTGGTATCTGATCGCTGTCAATATTGAGGCAAATTCCTCACCCCCATCCTTGACAATCATCACCCCAGCCTGCCCTCAGCAGGCATCCTGTTTGCTTGCTAATTTTAGGAAGGATCCCCTCTGGCCTTGCTGTTTTTACTGAGTAACTACCCAGCCACCAATGCCCACAACCTGCTCCTTGGCTATAGATCCCTTGCATTTGGTGATTAACCTGATCTCTCTCCCCTAGTGCAACAGTCATGGCACTATCACCTGCTGCAGTAGTCCTGAATGAACTCTTCCCTATTGTGTGAACACAGGTCAGAATAATTTTTCATTAAAATAAATTTTAAAACCCAGGCTCATCCTAGTCTGGACAGAACAATGTAGACCTTCCAGAATCAAGGGAATACTGGCAGGATCTTATTCCTTGGATACCTGGGGTGGGGGTGGGAGTGTCTTGGACCAAATCCAAGGACACGCTACTTTCTTCCAGTATTTCTTTCCCATTCCTTAGACACTGAACAAAGAGAAGAAATCACAGCCTTAGATGCAACAAAATTGGTACATGGAATAACACCAAAGTGTGAAACATAACCACAACATTCCAGTAATCATTCCATTAACACAGTAAAGTTAGCTTAAATTGGATTCCTAACTGGTTTCATGTTAATATCCTCTCAGAATGCCACAAGATGGAGACATACTCTTTAGATAAATGGCTGTGTACCCCATGCATTCCTGGTAGTGTCATTAACCCCTTATCTGTACTACTCTTGTCAGAACCTGGGGCCCCCCTAGGGACACCAGGTGGGAGTGTGGATGGAGAGTTCTCAGCATAGTTAAGCACAGGTCTCTGATCAGGTTATCAGCCAAAGAGCATCAGGCATAGAGTGTGAGCCATGAGACTCATTGGATAATATTTTGGCTCCTCAGATGTCCAATATCATATTACGTTATTAAACTTGTGGTCATAACCTTTTGAAAATATGAATTCTTTATTGCCACCTTTTGGTCAAATTGTGTTTTGTCGTATTTCTTCATATCATCATTTGAACCCAGTAAAAAGGATTTGAGAAAAGTTGGTGATTAACCTGATCTCTCAGAAGAGAAATCTCACTTCCCAGTGGCAGTCACCATGGTCAGAATAGTATAGAGCCCTCAAGAATTTCTTCACAGATGTGCATACATATATGTGTCCATTTATGATATATACAAATGAATACTGCTTTCCTTCTGCTAGGGTATGAAAGGCAAATAGCTATGGCTTATATTTCTATAGGTTTTTGAGGTTTTAGAATATTTTATGAAGTGTTCTCCGTTTGGTCATTCTACTAACTTCAGAGCAAGGAGGAATTAATTGTGGGACAATTCTTACAGCAATCCTACACAAAGAGATAAAATTGTCAATGAGCTCTAAATTTCCTAATAGACTTTCAATCCATAACAAATCTTTTTAACCTTTCTAGAATTATTCCATATCAACTTTTTCATTGGCAAGCCTGCGTTTGTACTGAAAGTAGAGTTCAGCTTAGAGGAGTGATGTACACACTTTATGAATACATCTACTGTGTAGACAAAGCCTTAGTAACCTGTAGATGAACATGGATATATTAATGCCTCACACATCACCCTCAATTTATGATTCAAGATGCTGGTGATGAGGATGACAAGGATGAAGACTAAGGTGGTAATGGACATTCTGCCTCCATGCAGGGGTGGGTAGCCCGCAGTTAGAGCACAGCCTCTGGAAGGTGCAGTGTCTGCATTTGGATTCCTGTCTGTGACACTTACTGCCTGTGTTGCCTTAAGCAAGTTACTTAATCTCTGGAACTCGGTTTCCTCATTGGAGAAGAAGAGATGATGATGGCGGCGGTGGTAATGTTACCTATCCCACAGAACAGCTGTGAGATTAGATGAATTAGTATCTGCCCAGTGTTTTGGTGTTTGTTTTGGTGCTGGAGGTAGAACCCAGGCCTTTGCACTGAGCTACATCCCCAGTTCTTTTTTATTTTAGAGAAGGTCTCACTATGTCACCAAGCTGTCCAAACAGGGCTTTAACTTGCCATCCTCCTACCTCAGCTTCTTAGAGTGCTGGGATTACAGCATGGCTAACCTTGTACAATATTTAAAATAGTGCCTAGCACATAAATTATTTTTGTAACTAAAATAGTGCACAGCACATAGCAAGCACTATGTAAATATTTACTAAACAGAACAATAGTGATTCGTATTCACAGTACACTTACTATGGATGAGTTCTAGATTTAGCACTTTGACACACTATTGCTTTTCATCCTCCCAGGGTCTCATGTGAAGGGTGCTATTGTTGCATCTCCACTTTACAAAAGAGGCACACTGAACACAGAAAGCTTACATAACTTGCTTAAAGCGGCACAGCTAGTGTGCAGCAGAGCTAAGGCTATGTTAATCTGTCTCTATCTAAAAGTCCTTGTACTACACCTACATGTATGTCCCTGTTGCATGTCAACCATTTCACTAACTGGTCGAGTGGATTCCATATGATTTGGGATCCTCTGTAACTTAGTGAGCTGTATAAGACTCAATATTATTTTTTCTTCCAGCTTTTTGGTACATATTTATGTGACTCTTAATTCATTCATAGATATTTTATATTGAGATATATTTAATGCCAAAGAAAATATCACAACTATGTTCAATATCCACATGATGATAATAAAGAAGTCGTTGGGCTCTAAACAGTCTGTCCCTGCTGTACAAGAGTCTCCTTCAACAAACTGATCCATCGCTTTGTTGATTAAGTATTCATTCATGTGCCCTCAGATTGAATCTTCATGAATAAAGGAAGGTTAGACGTCTACACATATCAATAAATGATGGGATCATGACAAGGCCCTGCCTTAAAACAAGATGATAGATATACAGTCATGGTATCCCAGTGCTGATACATATGCAATGGTGAGGATCAAATCTAGGACCTTGGGGATGCTAAGCAAGTGCTCTGACATTGAGCCACTGCCCTAGCCCAGCTTTGAATAATTTTTGCTTCATTCTTTATATTTGTAAATATTTTTAAATAATTATAAAAGACTTTTCAGTAAGTTTTGAAGAACCTCGGGGAGAAAAGGGCAGGAGGGAAGAAGCCTCCTAAAGCATCGGGGCACCATACTCGAGCCCCTTCCCCTGCCCCTCCCCTCCCCTCCCCCTTCTCCCTCTCCCTCTCCTTCTCTCTGAAACCAAGTCTCACTGTACAGTCCAGACTGGTCTAGGATTTGCTATTTAGCCCAGATTGGCCTGAAACTTGCAATCCTCCAGCCTCAGCCTCTTGCGTACTCGAAGTACAGATGTAGACCACCGTGCCTGGCTTTCTTCTTGGACAACTTTTCCTGGCTCCCAACCCCAAACACCCTATTCCCTCTTACTTCATCTTATTTTCTCTTGGTCTTAGGAAAAATACTTAATGCCTCTGTCCCAGGCCTTCCTTTGGATCCTTCTTTCTCATTCCACAAACCTTAGTCTTGGTTCCTCCAAGAAAGACAGTACGTTGGGCCTCTGAACTCACTCCTTCCTCCGTCCTTGAGACTGGGGTAAAAGGGACCTTCAGGTCTTTGCTATGGTTTAAATCTCAGTGTTTCCCCGAAGCTTCATGTGCTCCAAGGCAGGGCTTTTGGAAGGTGACTGGATAATGGGGGCGCTGTAGCTGCCTCGCCATTAGGAGGTAGGGTCTGGTGGGAGGAGGTGGTCACTGGAGGTGGAGCCTGGAAGGGTGCATCTCCCTCCCCAGCGCCTCCCATTTATGCTTCCGGGTCACCATGATGTGAGCAGCGAGCCTCCTCTGGCGACCCTTCCATCAACCTGTGAAAGCTGAGGGACCACGGCCTCCAGGTGTGAGCCTAAAAAACGCTCTCCCCCTTTGGGCTGTGGGTGTCAGGTATTTTGTCTGAGTGACAAGGGAAGTGACTAAGACACCCTTCCACGTAAGTGTCGAGGAGAAAATCAGTGAAATTAATTATTCTACTTATAATGATATAATATAGAATTATTGTAATATTTTAACATATTGTTAAATTATTATAATTGTTAAACTACTGTTATTTTCTTGTAGTAATACTGTTACACACTTATATGAATTGTTATAACATTTGTTATATTACACTATTCTTATATTTTGATGTTACAAATGTTAAATCATAAATTTAGTAAAATAATAGAAAACGTTAAATTTTTTTTTTTTTTGCTGGGGATTGAACCCAGGGCCTTTGACTTAATGCTAGAACTACACTCAGCCTTACACAAAATATTGATTTGATGTGCTGTTATGTCATTATTATCTTTCTACATGAGCTGTATGAACATTACCATTTGAACCTGGGGCAGCTGTGGGAAATGCTCTGAATGGATTTCGTTTGCCTACAGAAGAGAGGGTCTATTTTGTCCTGCTTGTCTGTTTTGATCCTCTAAAAGAGAATCTGCATTGCTTTTTTCCCCCCATTTTACATCTAGTTAGTGAAACCAAGGACACTGTTAGAAGAGTTCCCTTAACTTTATTTTCTGTAATTATCATGAACACATTAGTTCTTTAAATGTGACTCCCACTGCATTTTGGACGATGCTTCTAATGAGTGAGCTGCCTTCCTGGATGATAGGGTTCTCATGCTGATAACCTCATCCTACATCTGTACTTTTGTTGAGAAAGGTCTCACTGTGTAACCCAAGCTGGCCTCAAGCTGTCCTCCTGCCTCAGTGTCCTGAGTAGCTGGGACTACAGGTGCACCCTGGTCACTGAGCCCAGGTTCTCACAATTTTTTCAGCTCATAAACTCTGAGTTCCACAGTCCAACACTACGGAACCCATCTACTTACAGATAGTTTTCTTGCACATTAAATGATTTTCAGTTCAATTCAGCAGCATATATGAGATGTTTACTGCCTGCTTATGCTGCTTATGCTTAGCACACAGTGTTCTCATCACTACTCACTTTGTTTTTTCTTGCAGTGCTGAGGCTGGAACCCAGAGTCTCACATGCTAGGCAAGCAGTATACCACTGAGCCCCACCCCCACCCCAATCACTCAGTGGTTGATAGATTTTATTTTTTAGACAGTATTAGGTTAACAGCAAAATTTGCTACTCATTTTAAATGTCTGAATCAAAGAGGCATCTGTTAATGTAACAAATTGTAATTTGCAAGTGAATCCATAGAGTACACACACAGACACACACACAGTTAGCTTCTTCTCTCTACCATCATCACAACTTGTGTACACTACATCTTGGATTAAAGGAGAAAGAGAAAAGCCAAAATCTTCAAAACATACCAGGAGTACTTTTATAGGAAACATCTGTGAACATTTCTAGCCAAAGTCCTACTAAGCTTTCAGTTATTAATTGCTGGAGATTTGTCAGTTAATATTTTACCTTTGGGGAAAAGGGTGGAAGATATAAAACTTTGGCTCCGAGCCAAATGAAATGTTTCTTAGCTGGAAGCCTCCTAGGGTCATTCACAGAGAAAGAAGAACAAAGGAAGGCCAAGAAGAATCTGCATATTCTCTAACCTTCCACTGCTAATCAAAATGGCACCAGAAGTCATAGGTTCTTAATCTTAGTGTCATTTTATCATGGTGGCAGCAATCATTCCTTGAGCTGAAATTTATCCACATGTGTCTAGAGACTGGTAGAGTAAATTATAGAGTCATTTTAAAATTAGGTTATTAAAAATTACCAAGATGTCTAATAAAGTAGATAAAGTACATAAAAATGTGATAGGTAGGTATTAAATTTAGCTGAATGAAATAGAAACTCAATTATGATGACTTACTCCAATTAGGTTTTGTCTTCCAGAGACAGGCAGTTTATAATACCATTAACATCCTAGAATCTTCTCATCCTTCTGGCTTACTTTACTTGGGGTGTGGTGGTCACCTTTGTGATTGCCTCATAGTCGTAAAATGGTTGCTGTACCTCTAGCATAATATCCACCTTCCAGCAAGGGAGGATAAGAGGAAAGAAAAAGAGGGGGAAAAGGACTAAACCTGTCCTTTATCAACAGAAAGCAATGGCTTTCCCAGAAGTCCCACCACTAGACTTCCACTTAATATCTTATTGGCCATAATTGTGTCACATGTCAGCCACCTGGAAAGAAGCATGAAAAATATAGACTTTAAGTTAGGTGTATTGCAACCTTGAACAAAATTTGGGTTGTCTTGCAAGGAAGAATGGCTATTGGGTTGACTGCCACAAAAACATTTTTTAAAATAGAACCTAGAAAACGTTTAACTCCTGGGCTCTTTGAAAAGAGTGAGAAAATAAATGATTTATTTAAGATTTTGAATAAAACTCCTTTTCAGGCTCATGCTTAGGCTAAAGGTATTACCTGCCCTCCTACCAGAGGGCAGTTGGACATAGTTCAGCATGAACTGGCTTGAGTGGCTCTTACAGACCTGGGAGGTCAGATTCCTGGCTGTGCTGAAGGATGCCTGAAAGGTCCAGGAAGGATTGAAGGCCTTCAAAGGGATTTAACAGTGATGCAAGTGTGCTCATTTTTGTATTTTGTACCTGATTTCAACAATAAGAAATTCGATTGTGAAATAAGCCAGTTGCATTCACAAAAACATAGTTCAAATAGACAAGAAACTTCTTTTCAAAATCCAAACCATAACTTACACCTCCAAAAAGCAATTAAAAGTGACATGTTTCATATGATCCAGAAACCTTTCCTGCATTCCTTGCTCTCTTTGCCCCTATTCATTCATACCCATTGTTGTATCTTACAAAAGTTTCAGTTCATAATGGACTGGAACTTTTTTTTTTTACAGCACCCCATACTGCAGAGAGTTTGGAAAGGCCAGCTCTAGTATAAATTTTGCATCTTGAAGACCTAGGTTTAATCCAGTGGAGAAAGACAGTCTTCCTAGGGCCAGTTTTCTCATTACTTGGTGGGGTGGAGAGGGAGGAGAGGATGTGGCAATTTACAGTATAGTAATCATGATACAATCATACAGTGAGGGTATAAATATAACTATTGTCATCAAGGGTGGAGGAGAGGGGCTTACCTAGTTTTCTTTGGCTTCCTTTACCATCATCCCAGGTTTTCAATGTTACACCCACCTCTTCTTTCCTTGGGCCTCCAGGGGAGGAAGTAGGTAATGGTCAATTGACCAAAAGTAATATGGAGCAATAAATCAGAAGTACTGGGATGCTATAGCTCCCTAGGCAGCTTTGTGTGACATCAAACAGCAGGATTGGGTAAGGGAGCACTGGCTCCCCCAGGATTCAACATAAATTATGACAGGTGAATATTCATTAAATAGAGAATTGATGGCTCTCTAAAAGAAACTGCCTATAAGTCAGGCTTTGTTGAGTTGACACCCTTCCTCTGTTGTGGAATATAGTAGTATCTCAGGTATTTGTGTGGCAGGATTACAAAAATAAAGTTAAGTAGAAAGAAGACAAAGACAATCATAATTGTAAAATTGTACTTTTAAAAAACTGTAGCTTTGGGACACAAAGTTATCCAAGGGTACAGGCCTTCTTTTTTCCCTCCCAGGAAGCTCAATTCAAAATTTCTAAGAGTTTTAAAAGATACAGTAGCTTATAAATTGGGACTGTGCTTTTTGACTGTAAATTGAGCCCACACTTTTCTTGATATACAGTGTCCACAGGCTTCCAGGCTCAAGGACCAAGCTTCAAACTTCGTATTTCTAAGCTTCATATCTCTCAGTTCAAACACATACAAGTGGTTTGCATTCTAATCTAGCCCAGTAATAGGTAACTTGGCAGACCTCAGGAATACACATCTCAGGTCATCTGTTTTGAGGACACCCCAAGACCACATAAAAACCCCCAACCTGGACCTTAATCTGGCCCACCCCTTGGGTACCCTCGCTCCTTTCTGAGTGTGGACCTTCTGGTCTATACCTGTTACTGATGTGCCCCAAAATGTTTTTCTGTAACAAACCATGAACTTATTCTATGGCTGACAGCAATGTGAGGTCTCATCTGCTCTCTGGGGAGATCTCCTTGGATCCCATCCTGTGGCATCCAAACTCCTCCTAAAGCTCACAGACTCCTGGAATGGCTCCAGATTAGGCTGAGCAACAGTTAGCTGTTGCTGCTTAGGAACACCCAACACCTCAGAGGCATTAAACTACCAACACTTGTTACTTCGCAAAAGCCTGGGGGTGGAGTGGAACTGGCTGATCAACACTGGCATCACTAATGTTTCTAAGGGTTCCGAGGAGCCTCTTCTCTAGCTGAGCTTAACTGGCGCATCTCAGCTGGAACAGATTTGCTCCAATGTCACTCATTGTATATACTTCTCAGGTAAATGGCAGGGGTCCCTGAGAGCAGGCTATACCACTCAGGCCTCCTGAGACCTAGGTTTAGGTACATTCCTCAGCTCATCACCTCATTCTTCTGACCAAAGAAAATCACATGGCCAAATTCAGACTAAAAGACAGAGGGAGAAACCATAAAACTATGTGGCAAAGGATGTGGGCATAGGGCAGATAAATATTGGAGCCATTAATGGGATCTCCAAAATGCTGTGGTTAACTTTTTGTGTCAACTTGACTGGGCCAGAAGATACTCTGCTAGCTCTTAAAACATTAGTTTTGGAGTGTGTGGGGTTGATTTCCAAAGATATTAGCATTTGATTTGGTGAACTTAGTAAGCATGTTTCTCTCTATGTCCCTCAGTATGAGTGTGCGTCAGTCACCCATTGAGGGTATGGGCAGAACAAAGGGCAGAGGAAGTCTGAATTCTCACTCTGCCTAGTTGCTGGAGTAGACCATTAGTCTGCTACCCTGGGAACTTCTGGTTCTTGGCCTTCAGACTTGACCTATGGTCTACACCATTGGCACTCAAGCTCTGCAACTTCTGAACTGCACCACCAGCTGTCCTGGCTCTCTGTCTTGTAGCCAGCATTTTGTGGGACCTCTTAGCCTCCATAATCACATGAGCCAATTCCTGACATCTCCTGGTTGTTACTATTTCTTTGAAGAACTCTGAGTCCTTGACTGCAAGAGAAAGAAGTCTAACAACTGATGATATCTACATACAGTGAAACTTTCTTCAAACAAAACCATAAAAATAAGGAAAAGCAAGAGGAGAAGAAATAGACAATTTAGAAAGCAAAGAATGGGAGGAAAAGGGATGAATACAGCAGTGATGGTGATGGTAAAAATGACAAAATCAAGGAGAGATCATCATGTCCAGCAAGGGTGTGGCAGCAAGAGATTAGACACTGAATAGTGCACCAGATAAAAGCAGGTACCTTGAGAGGGGCAGTAATGAAAATCTGATATGAAGGGATGAACCCAAAACCCAGTATGGGGGTGGGGCTGGAAGAGGAAACTGGACAACTCAGTCTTAAGAGGAAAGTTTATTGTTGTGAAAGCCTATATTAAAAACAAAAACAGAGCAAGCTCAAATTTTGTCAGCTATTCCTCAGAGGACCAACACCTAGAATATATAAAGAATTAAAAAAATCAGACCCCCCCCCAAATTTTAAGACCCAATAAGAAAATGGGCATCTGAAATGAACAGACATTTCTCATATGAAGAAGTACAAACAGCAAATAGATCAAAAAAATGTTCAACATTATTGGTCATTTGGGAAATGCAAATGAAAACAGTACTGAGATTCCATCTCCAGAAAGAATGACCATCACCAAGAAATCAATCAATAACAAATGCTGGTGAGGCTGTGGGGAGAAAGGAACCCTTCTCTACAGCTGGTGAGAGTGTAAATTGGTACAACCACTACGAAAATCAGTATAGATATTCCTCTAAAAACTAAAGCTACAGGTTCCATATGACCCAGCTATTCCCCTTCTGGTATCTTCCTGAAAAAGTTAAAGTCATCATACCATAGTGATACATGCATATCCATATTTCTAGCAGCACAATTTATAATAGCTAAATCTTGGAAACAGCCTATATGCCCATCAACAGATGAATGGATAAATAAAATGTGGTATTTATATACATGCTAATAAAAATATAAATAAAAATTTAAAATCAGCATGATACTGGCACAAAAATATGCATCTATGGAACAGATGAGAGAAACAACCCCAGGTGAATTTATTCATCTGATCTTTGACAAAGAACCAAAAGCTTACACTGAAAGAAAAATAGATTGTTTAACAGTGGTACTGGGAAAAGTGGTCATACACATGTTTAAGATTGAATCTAGACCTATGTCTCTCACCATGCACTAAAGTGAAATCACAATGGATCAAATACATGGATTTTAAAACAAATAATCTGCTGGAAGATAAAATAGGTAAAACTCTGGAAGACATAGGCATAGGTAAGCACTTTTTGAATAGGACTTCAATTACAGAAGAAATAACATGAAGAATCAAAATGGGATCATATCAAATTAAAAACTTCTGCACAGCAAACAAAACAGCCAACAGAGTGAAGAGACAACCTACATTTTTGCCAGCTGCTACTTTGGACAGAGGACTAACATCAAGAATATATAAACAACTGAAAAAATTAGACCCCAAAAGTAAGATTCCCAATCAAAAAATGTGCAACTGAAATGAATAAACACTTCTCAAAGGGAGTACAAATGGCCAGTAAATACATTTTAAAAAGCTCAACATCACTAGCCATTAAAGAAATGCAAATTAAAACAACTCAGATTCAATCTTACTCCAAGAGGAATGGCCATCAGCAAGAAATCAAATAATAACAAATGCTGGTGAGGTTATGGGGAAAAAGGAACTCTTCTATATTGCTGGTGTGAATCAACAACCACTATGAAAATCAGCATGTAGATTCCTCAAAAAGTAAAACTAGAAATACCATTTGATCCAGTTATTCTTCTTCTAGATATCTTCCTAAAAGAGTTAAAGACATCATAGAACAGTGACACGTGCATATCCACGTTTATAGCACCACAACTTGTAATAGCTATATCTTAAAAGTAGGCTATGTGTCCATAACAGATGAGTTGTTAAAAAAAAATGTGGTATTTATACACAATAGAGTACTTTAAGGAAGGATAAATTTGAGTCATTTGTCAGAAAATGGGCTCATTGAGGCCACAGTACTAAGTGAAATAAATCAGACACATGTGCTGAAATATTGCATGGCATCCTTTATATGAGAAACCCAAAGTATGAATAATTTAAAGAGCAAAATAGAGGACAGATAATAGGAATCAGAGATCTTTTGTAAATGAGAAAAGGATCTAGAGTTGGAGGAAGCGGGCAGGAAAGGATAGAAAGGGGAAATAAAAAGAATTAAGATGTGTATACGTACCAGCTCCCCACAATGAATGTAATCACTATGTACTGCAACATGTACTAAAAAAGCAAAATTAACTTTAAAAAATGAGAAGACCACAGAGCTGTACCTGACACAAACAGGAATTGTGACAAGGACAATGAAGTCACAGGAAAAAAAATCTTTCTAATCTGTTTTAAATAGAAAGATTTTTACCTTTAAAAACACAGGGTTTTGGCTTTCCTTGAAAGTGGAAGTTCCACAAGGCAGGGGGAAATTTTCCACATGGTTCTGCCATCTTGAGGAACCAAGGTGTAGCCACTCACTGCTCTCTGAACTCACTGGGTTGAACCCCTTGCCAAGAAGGTGCTTTACCCTGTACTAGTCTTGTAGCACAATCTATTTCTCCAGCCTCAGAAAGGTTTCTGAAGTCCTCTGAACATCTGTACAGTGGTCCGCCAACACCATAAGTTGAACATAACAAAATCAAAACTAACAATACCTTCCTCCTCCGTGAAATACACTCTTCTCCAATGATCACCTCCTTTGTGCCAGCGAGAAACCCACTCACCACTCTGACTTTTCTTTCCCTAATATATCAAAAAATAAAAATTCATAATAAAACTACAGACCAAAAGTACAGGTTATATAGGAAGTAACATAAGAAAGAATGCCCAAGACCTTTTCAGGAAGTTTTAAAAGTACACCGAGGCAAGGGGCTAGGTGCGTAGCTCCGTGGTAAAGCAGTTGTCTAGCATGTGTGAGGCTCTGGATTCCATCCCCAGCACTGTAAGAAAACTAAACCAAAACAAAAAAATATAACAAAGTTCTAAAATAAAGATATTGGTATCGGTACAGTTTTATGTTAATTCTACCCCCAATAAATCTACACATTCAATGTGGTCTTCATAAAAATTCCATTGGATTGTTTGAGGAACTAAGCAAACTTACTCTAAAATTTATAGGGAAAAATAGAAGTTCATGATGATTATGTCAATTTTGACTCCTTCCCTCTCCCATGTTGCTGGGGATCAAATCCAGGGCCTGGCTCATGCTAAATACATTGTACAATGGACTTACATCCCTAACTGCATTAAGAGAGATTTGAAAAGGAAAAACAGAGAGGAGACTTGCCATAACAGTTATTAAAACACTACAGCTCCTATGCTTCCCCAGGGTGTAGGTGTGGGGCCATGGATAACCCTGTCAGCCTGGAGGAATGGAATGATTTAGTGATGCTTTGTAGAAGTTTTCTAATTCTGTAATTTTCTGTGGTTCCTAGAATTTACTAAGAGATGGAGGAACCTCAGAAAAAAGATCTGAATACAATGTGTCTTGCCAAAAATGTCACTCTCAAAAGCCGCAGCCCTAAGATTTCTACTACTGAATTTCTTGCCATTACTTTTCTGACTACGTGGCATTGCCTAGATTGATGGTAGATCTCTTCCAAAGCAATAGTGTCCAGATGCTGAGATGCAAAGAAAAATTGGAAGGTTTCTCAAAGTCAGTATTTTCCTCAAGGATACTATTGAAAAATCCCATTAGAATGAGACTCGAGGACATTCATCAGAAAAATGACAGAATCCAAAGCCTTTGAAGCATTTCAAATATACAGGAATGATCAGATTCCCTTTGGTCCCAACACAGGCCAAGGGAACCAGCAGAGAGAAGGAGATCTTTTTCCAGAGTGCCCATGGCTGTCACTGTGCAGCAGTGGTCTTGCTTGTGTAGAAGTGGAGCAGCTGCAAATCTTAGCATGACCCAAGTCCACAAGGTCAAGTGGATGGCATAAGTTATTCTTGGGTTGGAGCAGCTGGGCCCTTGGGCCAGCAGTTTTTGTCTGAAAGAGTAAGTAGGTTTTATTTTTAACTTGGCCAGAGGTAGAATTTTCAAGAATGACTCATAGTATGGAAAACAGCAGCTACAAAAGAGCCATTCTCATGGGGCTAGACCATGCCAAAGCACTAGGTATGAAGCACCCCCAAAATCTCTGGGAATATAAGGCTGGGAACCCAGGACCACTCCTGCTGTATGCCCTCAAAAGGTCCCTGGCCTGGGCCTGCTGTACCTGTATCTGTCTGACTACACAGACACCTTCTGCCCTTTCTCCACCAGACCTGCCTCTGGAAGAAGACAGGTATGGGCATGACATCACCACCAAGCTTCTGGACTCGAGCAAGTCTATATGGAAGCTTCGGAGAGAATTCCTGTCACATACTCCTTCCTTCCATGCTGTCTGATTGCTGAATCTTCGTGGAGTTGACAGGACACTGCAGTTTCTCATCATCAATATACCATGATGAATTATTCTCATTTTGGAGGATCTGGTCAAAGAGTGAACTGAAGACTATACCTCAAAGCCTGTACAGCCACTTTTGGAAGGTGTGAACACAAGGACCATGTTTTGGCCCCCATTTCTCAGTTGCTTTGTAACTGTCTTTGGGGCCCTTTACTTTAATCCAATTATTAACACTGATCTTGTGGAAGTCCAAGAGCTGGAAACCCAGGTATTGTGACTGGGGCTACCCAGGCTCTGACAAATTCTTCAATCTCTGACATCTAAACTCTATTGTTTAAAAGAGGTGTGCGTGGGGGTTGTCTTCCCATTTTCTAATCAAGGTAAAACTATAAGTCAGGTTTTGGAAATAGGGTCAAGACTTTGTCATAAGCGTAGCCATTTATTTGTTAAAAAAAAAAAAGGAAAAATCCAAAATTCAATCCACAATTCCTTCTTGCTGAAGAGTTGCTATGTTTCAGAGTAAAAGCTTTAGATGAATTCATTGTGCGATTGGAATGATTAGATTTTATTTGGGGGTTTGCTTTTTGTTAATTTTTTTAAAGGAATTTAATCAGTATAATACATTTCAGGAAGGTCCTTTTGTTTAACGAAACATTTTGTAAATTGACCTCATGATGTAAAATGTTTTATCTTTACTGTCTTGTTCTAATGTATAAAGCAGCAAATGTGCTTCGCCAAGTGTTGTAATTATACATATGGAATGAAATGACTAATGGCCTTTTCTTTCCACTGTGAACATGGCAGGTGTGAAGATAAGATTGTGTCTGAAGTGTGTTCTGTGACTTAATGAAATCATTCATTAACCATTTGTGTGTGTGTGTGTGTGTGTGTGTATTGCTGGGATTGAATCCAGGTAATCACACAGGCTAACACATGTTCTATCACTGAGCTATATCCTCAGCCCAACCCTTTATATCTTTGAGTAAAGATTTCACTCAAACTTTGCATCTGAAAGTTTGAAGAAATTACTTGAAATTAACTTTTTTTCAGTACTGAGGATTGAATCTAGGGCCCTCATTTACACTTAACAATTGCTCTGCCACTGAACTACATCCCTGCCCCATTTATATTTTTTGAGGCAGAGTCTAGCTAACTTGTCCACGCTGCCCTCAGAATTGTGATTCTCCTGCTTCAGCCTCCCAAACTGGGATTTCAGGTGTGTACTACCAAGCCTTGGTGAAAAGAAATATTTGTATGCAGATTTTAAAAAGACATCCCACAGAAACAAAGTGATGATAATACAATGGTTCTGGTTTGGGAACAGACTGAAAGACAAATGGAAAATAGAGACCTCGAAAATAAACCCATATATAGAAATGGGAACCTGACAGATGATAATGGTAGTCTCGAAAAGCAATACAAAGAACATGGTGTTAAGGTAATTGAGTTCTGTCTGAACCCCCCCCCCCATGGAGTATAGAATGAAGTGTGAAAGTTCAAATTATAAGGTTTATAGAAAAATATGACTCTGTATGGGGAAAGGCTTCATGAATAAAATTTGAAAGACTAAACTAAATGGTAGAAAATGAAGATGGATTTGGTTACATAAAAATTTCTGATAAATAAAGTACATCATGGACAAAGCTAACATATAAATGACAGACTGGGAGAAGATACCTGCAACATCTCAAACTGGGAGATAATACTGGGTTTATACAAAGAATTGAAAAATAATAATCAAGAAATGGCCCAAAAGATATTATAAGAAATTCACAGAAGTGTGAGTAGCCCTTCCATTATACATATATTTCAACAAATGTATGAAATCTTCTATAAATCAGAAAAGTACAAATTTGAAAGAACAATCTCATTAGATTCGTAATGGCAAAAAGTAAAAGAATTGGTTCATATCAAGTGTTGGAGAGGATGTGGGAAAATATATTACAAAACAAAATCACACCCTAAAGGGTTGGCATGGAACTTGCCCACTATATTAATTATCTCTTAAATGTGAAAACTAGGTGTGGCAAGATTGCTATTCACCTGCCTAGCATCCATTTGCTCTTCCTCCTTACTAGCAGACTTGTAGAAATATAGATTTTATTATTCAGGTAGGGTGAAGCCACCAGATACCGTCATGGAAAAGACAGCTTATTACTCACTAATTATTCAAGAGGAAGAGGCACACCATGCTACACAGAGCCATGTGGGAAAGCACCGAAGTCCTCAGGAAGCAGAAGGAAAAACATAGTTAATAAAAGTAGCCACTAAACTAGGACACCAAACAGGATTCTTATGTTTAGCTATTTTCAGCAACTATGTGTGGGCGCTTGGTATAACAGGCCTTGTGCTCTAGAGTGAGAGGGAAGAACCAGGCTAACAGAACTGATGGCCTCTGAAAAATCTCAGGCTCCGCACTGTGAGGTCAAGATCTAATTGTAATAGGCCTTGGAGAAGGGAGGAATTGTTTGAAGAAAAACCCTAATCGGTTTAACAAGTGGTGAAACAGGCCGGGGATTTAGGCCAGTGGTTCCGGCGGCTGCTTCGCAAGCGCAAGGTCCCGAGTTCAACCCTTGGTACAAAAATAAATAAGTGGTGAAACAACGCTAAGGTTCACACAAACGAAAACCCAAATAAATCCACCAGTCCAGAGCGTTTTTCTCTTCTGTTCTACAGAAATATGGCCCCGTACTTTCCCACCAGGAATGGTCCTGTCTGCAACTCAGTCTTGTCGAACTTGCTTTCTTTTCTAGGGGGATTCTAAAGTCATGTAATCAACTAGTTCACTAAACAAGCACAGCAAACTAAACACTATGTTCCAGTTCTGGTTTATCATTACCTGTAACACTAGCAAATCATTTCTGGGAGATTCATCTGGAAAATAAGGCACTAAGAATCATAGTCCATCCGAAAACCTTTCTCAAATAAGGTCCGCAACTGCAAACTCGTAGGACCAGTAGATGTGATCCTCCACCGCAACAAAGCACCGGCAGCCATTTTTCCTGAAAACTCCCCACACCCCTTAGTACCGCCCAGACCTCCCCCAGACAGGTAGTGCGCATGTACACTGCAGACCCTTCCGGCTTTCCGTAGCTTCCTTTCCAGTTTTGGGCCCGTCCCCTATCGGCACGGCGTTTCCGGTCCAATCCGGGAGCTCCCCGAGCGTTTGTGTCTATTAGTGCTCAGTCCCTTCTGCTTCTCCAGCGCTTCTCTGGCTGTCTCAGTCGCTGGCGAAAGTGTTGCCCATTCACTGCCGTTTTCCGCAGATCGGAAAGGGGCCGTCTTTTGCGCCCTTGCTCGTTGCCCGCGGTCCTCGGCCACAGGCGACGAGTTTCAGGGCGTCATGGCCAGGGGCCGCCGCGGCCGGCCGTGCGGGAGGCCGCTTTCTGCCGCCCGCGCGCTCCTGTGGCCTCTGGGCCCGCCGGCGCCCGTCTCGGTCTGAGCACAGTCTCTCCGCGCCCGCGGCCTTCTTGCGCGGGACCTCATGGCCTCCGAGGCGCCGTCCCCGCCGCCGTCGCCCTCACGGTCACTGTCGCCGCCTACCTCCCCAGAACCTGAACTGGCCCAGCTGAGGCGGAAGGTCGAGAAGTTGGAACGCGAGTTGCGGAGTTGCAAGCGGCAGGTGCGGGAGATTGAGAAGCTGCTGCATCATACGGAGCGGTTGTATCAGAGCGCCGAGAGCAACAACCAGGAGCTTCGCACGCAGGTGCGCAGTCCGCCCTGCCCGGGACGAGGCTCTGATGGCCTTGGAAAGGCTGCTTGGCTGGGGTTCACCACGGCTTTACAGAGTCTTTGAAATAAATAAAACCTCAAAGCAGTTATAGTTAAGTCACATATGGAGTAGACCTAAGACTTACGGGTCTTTGATTTGGATGAGTGTCTTACAGCTGCCCTAAGTTGAACTCCGGTATTTTGGGCACATGGTCTTCATTCTCATTTGTCCCAACGACCCACTGCCAGTAGGAACATTTGTAATACTTTTTTAGATTATGTTTGAGTTTGTTAAAGGTCTGAATTTGAATCAAAAGCTCACCTTTGCCTCTCATGAGATGTGTAAACTTAGACTGGGCCTGAGTTGCCCATAAAATCATTTGAAGTGATTATTCTGGGCGTTCATTATCTTGAGTTTTCTTTTTCTTTTTTTGTTTTTGGTACCGGGGATCGAACTTGGGACCTTGCATTTGCAAGGCGGGCTCTTGAACCACTGAGCTAAATCCCCAGCCCTGTCTTGAGTTTTCTTGTGGAAGGAGGGAGGTAGAGCCTTCCTCGTTAGACACATAAACGTCTTATATCATTTTGATAATGTGCAGTAAGGACAGATATTAAAACAGCAGTTCAGAAAACAATTACTCTAACTCGAGCTGTTGGGCAGCTGCACTCTCCTAACAAGTTTATTTCCAAGTACTTAATTTAAGAGTAACTTTTCTAGTCCTTCATAGCTAATTCATTCATTTCCTAAAACTACATATATAGGCAGAACACTAAAACACCGAACTTCGTCATACTCTTGCTGAGCTACAAAAACAGCTGTTGATTCGAAATGATTTCTGTGCCCATTGTATATAATAATTGACCTTATGACATAGAAAAGTTTTTTGTTTTTCTCAACAGCAATTTTTTTAACTTCTACAATACATAGGAACTGTGCTAGGAAAATACAAATATAAAAATATGGGAGGAGAGCCTGAAATAAAACCTTTTTATAATTATATATTGTTAAAATATTGCTTGCCTAAGAGACCCTAACATTTTTTGCTAACTTTCCAAGAGCCAGTATTTTCATTGTTAGGGTAACAATAGTGGTTGGCCATCAAAAACGGAAATACAAGCCAGGCATGGTAATGCACGCCTGTAATCCCAGTACTGTGGGAGTCCCAGGCAGGAGGATCGTAAATTCAAGCCCAGCCAAGACCCCATCTCAAAATAAAGAGCTGGGAATGTAGCTCAGTGTGAAGGGGCTGGGTTCAATCCCTAGTACAAAAAAACAAAACAAAACAAAGAAAAACAGCTTGGATAAAGTGGCTGGAACTTGTAGTCTCAGCTACTCAAAGCAGAGGCAGGGTATGCTTGAGCCTTGGAGTTTGCGGCTAACTTGGGCAACATGTAGAGACCTTGTATAGAAAAAAAAATAGAAGCTAGAGACACAGCTTAGTGGTAGAATGTTGGCCTAACCATGCAAGAGGCTCTAAATTTATTTCCCAGCACTGGAGAGGTGATGGTGGTCTTTACTGCTGATAGTGATTGCTTTCCTGGTCAGCCTTCCCTGCTGGGAGAGTGGGTGTATTACTGAATGTATTCTGTTTAGAGCACTTGAGAATTGAAAGAAATGAACTGTGAACTAATAGCCATAATATCTACAGTTTTGGAGGTCAAAAAACCTGTGCAAGTTACTTTGTTGATTCAGATATTTCATATGTAAAATGGGCATTAGGACAAATACATAATTTGTAAGGTGCTTGTGTGAATTAAGATGTCATCACATGCACCACTATCATGCCTAGTGTGCAATAGATGCTAAGTAATGGAGTTCATTGTAAAATGAATGGTGGTAGCCAGAGCCAGGACTAGGGCAAGATGGTCAGTTTCCTAAGGATGAGAAACTTCAGGGCACACTTACTCAGGTATGGACTCTGTACTTGCATTAATTTGTGAGTGCAAGTTTTTTACTCTAGGTACCTTCTCACCTATCAAGTCTTAGTGATAGGAGCAGATCTGATAACTGTATATGATCAGTCTTATCCCTTCTCAGTGTAAGCTTATGTATCATTAAAAAGAAATATTGACAAGCCTGTTTTTAGTCAGTTTCATGCATCTAGCAGATGCTGTTGCACACTGAGATCCTGTCAGACTAGGGTGAATTGACTGAGGCGGGTCGTCTGATTCCCGGAGCATCCACACTCTTGTTCTGACCTCCTCAGTGTATGAGGCTCATGGAGGACAGTTGCCCTTCTTAGACAGTTGTGTTCTTTGTTCCCTTCTGTATTTAATCATAAAACTGCTATTAAAAGAAAAAATATGCATGTTGAATTGTAGAAATGGTAATAATATATTTAGGTGAATAGTTAAATCCAGGTAGAAGGCACTGAGTGATATTAGACAATTCAGTGCACATGGACATTTATAGCTTTAAAATTTTTTAATCTTTTAGAACTGCTGATTTTAAATATTAGCACAAAAGCATTCTTTGGGGGATGGTCATGGGGTGGCAGTAAGGATTAAACCCAGGGCCTCTTTGCACGCTAGGCAAGCGCTCTACTACTAAACTCTGTACCCAGCTCAAAACATTACTATTTGTTGGAAATGAAAGGTCCTCTTCACAAAGTTCCATTAATTCAGTCGGTCTCATTTTGGGGGAGGATATTTGGGTGTTTAGCCAGAGAGCTTAAGAGTAAAAACATTTGTGAGCCTGACATGATGGCATGTACCTCTGGTCCCAGCACTCAAGAGGCCCAGGAGGTCAAGACTAGCCAGGGCAATGTAATGAACTCTGTCTCTTCCACTCCCTCCCCCCTGAATTCTCTGAAAATTAACTGTAAGAGTTGGAATTATTTTTAGTTTTTAGCTATTCATGGCACATCTCTAAAACTTATGTTTTCAGTATGAGGACTTTACCCATGGGAGCTCCACCACTGATATGTATCCCCAGTGTTATTTTATTTTTATTTATGTTTTTTTTTTTACTTTTTGAGACACAGTCTTGCTAAGTTGCCCAGGTCATTCTTGAACTTGAGATTCTCCTGCCTCAGCCTCCATGAGTAGCTGGGATTACAGGCATTCACCGTGGCCAGCCCATAGCTCTCAAACTTTTACCAAGAAAAATAATTTTGTGTTGTGATATCAAGAGAATGTGTATTATATTGCTTTATGATTTATTTTTCCTAAAGCCTTCTTTTCTTTCAGGTGGAAGAACTCAGTAAAATACTTCACTGTGGGAGAAGTGAAGATAATAAAAAGTCTGATGTAGAAGTACAAACAGAAAACCATGCTTCTTGGTCAAGTTCAGGTATTCACTTTACAGTGAAAATATTCAAATTGTTTGGTGTTTTCTTTGAATTTTAAATACAAAATGATCTACATAAGTGAAAATAATTACTCCTCTCCTTTTGTATTTTCAAATAATCAGTTTGCCCTTCTGGAAAAAAAGAACTGTATTATCATTCTTGTAATTTCTGTAATGTTGCTAATGTGTTTTCAGTGGTTCACTCACTGAACAATTTTTTTGAGTCAGGGCTCACTATGTTTTGCCCAGCCTGGTCACAAAGTCTGGGCCTAAGTGAGCCACCCACCTGGGACGACAAGTGCATACTGCTATCCCCAGGTCACTTAATAAATTTTACTGTGTAGTAAACCTACTTTTCCTATGTGGCCTCTCTCTGACCAGGGCAGTGTTTTCTTTTTCTTTTTTTTTTTTTGGTACCGGAGATCGAAAGGGCAAAGTTTTCTTGTTGATGTGTGCAGTTCCAGGCTCTTAGGTCTTGTGGGCATGGCGAGTCCTCCACCACAGCCTCAACAGCAGCATTGTATTACATGGAAAAATAAGGGAGCCAGTGAGGGTTAGTAAATGTGGATCACCAGAAACAGGAATCTTTTCCGTTATGTGTTGACTGGGTTCACTCAGATACAGTTTAGCAAAAGGGCTAGCATATCTGTATAATAAGCTTTTTAAGCAGTCAGCATCACAAGATAAATTTGAGACCCTGGTCCCCTGTGTTTTTTGTCATTTGATAAGCATCAATGTTAGGTATGCAGTTAGAAGTTGTTAAAGAGTTGTCAGGTTTTTGTTTTTGACAGAAGACAACCAATCTATGTATTTTCTTTTTTACTCTTACTGTGGAAAGTCCAAATCTGCTTACTTTTTTACCTTGGTAGCTGGGATACTGAGACATTAGCATCAGAGATAAACATTTTTGCAAATTTATTTTCACTATCAATTTAAATATTTTAAAATATGTACAGTTGTAAAAATCATGTTTATTTTCAGTATGAACTGTGCTCAATGCCAGTGTTTTAGAATTAAGACCCTTATACATATACTAATTGAATCAATTTGTTTTGGCACAGATTATTATCATCAGACATATTATAATGATGATTGTCCTCCAAATAAAGAGACTGAATTCTCAGTTCAGCAATCTCAGTATACTGAAGCACCTCCTTTTAATTCTAAAGACCAGTCACAAATAGAAAGTGATACCTGTACCAGTACAGATGTAACAGGAAATGTTAAAGGTGAACAAGAGGACCATTTCATGTCAGATTCACAGGTACTGAAACATTAAGCATGAAATTGTTGATACCAAGAACTTGACCTTCCTTGTGGTAGTTATATATAGAGAGAAACTTTTTTGGTTTGTCGTATACAAAGTTTATAAATATTCTTATGTATAACTGTGCCAAGAATATTAAAGTTTTGTTTCTTGAGATGAGGTTTTGCAGTTTGGCTCGGGCTAGTCTCAAACCCCAGGGTCAAGGGATCCCTCCTGTCTTATCCTCTTGAACAGCTGAGACTATAGGCATGTGACACATACCTGGTTACACTTTGTTTTGTTTTTTGATTCAGGGTCTCACTCTGTAGCCCAAAGCTGGCACTGAATTTGGATCCTCCTGCCTCAACCTTCCAAGTAGCTGGGACCACAGGCTTGTGCCATGGCACCCAGCTACACTTGAAACTTTTCTTTCTCAGTGCTGGAGATTGAGTCCAGAGCATTGTGCGTGCTGAGCTACATTCTCAGCCCTAAAATTTTTTTAATGCTTTCTTTATATTAAATGTCTTGTCACTGTTTAAATTTCTTGGAATGTTTTTCCTAATGTTTACACATTAGGTTTTAAATTGTTTTGAATCATGATTTTGTTCAAAGGATGTGATTTAATCTATACTGTTTTCCTCTCTCTTATTTTTCTTACTGAGCAAATAATTGTTGAACAATCTTTTTTTTAATAAATGTTATTTTATTTTATCCCATTTCTCCCCTCAAGCCCCCTTCCCTCCCTGTGTACAAAAGCTTTGTTTCCATTTTTTCCTTCTATTTTTACTTTTTCTTTTTCCTTCCTAATTCTGTTCCTCCTCCCTTGTTCCCCTTCCCATTTGTGTTGAACAATCTTGATCATTGGTTTTATAAAATATTTCATGGTCTGTATTTTGTTAATTGCTTCCCTATGGTATTATACATTTTCTTTTTGATAATAGTTACTCCCTTGCTTCTTGGGTCTTTAAACTGGTAAGGCAGGACTGTGACAAAAAAACTGGGTCAGAGTTAAATTAAATAATACACTAGTCAATATTGTTTTGAAAGATTCAAATTGTAATTGAAAGCTACATCTTTCTATCGTAGAAATTAAAGTCACCAACCATTTGAGTATAGCTTTAAGACAGGCGATGTTTGAATCCTGACTTTTAAGTCTGAATAAGGATATATGAAAGTTGTGTCTCATTTGATGTGACTGTCTTTTGTAGGAGCCAACATCTGCGTTGGCAACAGAAGGTGCATCCTCAGAAGGTTCATCATTAGCTGAAAGCTTGAGAGCTGCTGCAGAAGCCGCTGTGTCACAGACAGGATTTAGTTACGATGAAAGTACTGGATTGTACTTTGACCACAGCACTGGTTTCTATTATGATTCTGTAAGTGTCTCAGACCTTTCTAATGTTTGTTTGTGTATGTAGCTGCCTGATAGCAAGTATTAAACCCTAAAATGAAGTAAAAACAAGAAGCAGCATTGTAAAATTTTGATTCAAAGCTATTTGACAAAAAAATTATAAAATAGTTTCCTGTGCTACACTTCTAAGCTTTTAATTAGATGTTATTATTGTAGATCAGTGATGACGAACCTTTTAGAGCTTTCTTTCTTTCTTTCTTTTTTTTTTTTTAGAATTTTTTTTTTGGTGCCAGGGATCAAACCCGGGACTGTGTGCTTGCAAGGCAGGCAGTGAAACCACTGAGCTAAATCCCTGGCCCTAGAGCTTTCATTGATAACAGTCTGCTGCAGCACATGTGCCATAGATATGGCATCACTGCTATAGATCAACATTTTAGAGAAGTCTGATAACCTTTTATAAAGTAACATACTAAAATGATAGATCTCTAATAAAAGCAGATGATTATTTGTAGTGTAAAGCATTTAAGAATTTAAACTAGTATTTTCTCATAGAATGTATAAGGAAGTGAGATTGTTAATTCTCAGCTTGGGATAAGATTTTTAAAAATTGTTTCAAATATTTATCTTTATGAATATATTTTAGGCCACAGGAGACTCATCTTTTTCTTTTTGAAATGGTGCCTGCTCAGTTCTGTACCCACCCTAGTAGCTGGGACTACAGGGGTCCACCACCATGGCCAGCCAGGGAGACTTTCCAAATTCTCAGTATCGATTTGTGTGTATATTTGTGTGTGTGAGAGACTAGGGGTTGAACACAGGGCCCCATGCATGCCAGATAAGAACTCTACTACTAAGTTACACTCTTAGTCTTTCTGCTAGTTTTGAGACAGTTTCATTGAGTTGCTGAGGCTAGCCTTGAGCTTGCAGTTGTCCTCAGCCTCTCCAGTAGTTGGTGGTATGTTTATTATTAGTCATTGTTTTATATATATTTTTTTAAATTTTATTTTATTGGTACATTTTAGGTATACAATATAATGACATTCATCATTGGAAATTTGCACCTTTACATAATCTCTCTTGATTCCTATTTTCCCCATTCCCCTGCTCTCCCTTTAACCCCTCCATCCCTTCCTATTTACAAAGGCTTTGTTTCCATTTTTTCATTTTCTCATATATTACTTCCATTCCCTTCTTTTCTATCCCCTACCCCTTTCACTTCCTGTTCCCCGTTTACCCCTTTTCTTCCTATTTCACATTATCTATTCCTATTTCACATTATCTATTGTACCTTTTAGTCCTTATTTACACTTTCAGTTTCCCACACTAGAGAAACTTTTCGGTATTTACACATGTGTGACCTATTTATTTCACAAGAGTATTGCCTTGTATATGTGATGGTTCTGATTATCAGGTTCTCAGTCAACTGAAGAGAGATGGGAATCGGAAGTCGTCTTATAAGGGGCACTTTAATTCATTTTGGGAGCTGGAATTTAGAAGCAAGAAAAGCTACAAATGTGGAAAGGGAAGAGGAATTTTCTGGTATTCTGTAGAGACATGAAGAATAAATCCCTGGTTCCACCTGTTTAGAATTTATTCTAGAATTTCAGTATAACATGGGCTTTTAGAAGTAGTGTTACCTAAATTCAAAAGGTTTATTTAATACTATAGTAGATAGGTGTGACTTCTCTTTATTATAGAATGCCTGTGTAGCCTAATAAGGCACCTTGCTTTCTAAGGACAGTGGGGGTATGGGGGGGGGGGAGTATGGTAAGGCATTATAAATTGGCCAGAGATGATACACAAAATGAAAAATCCACACAGAAGTAACTGAGTTAGCTGGTTGCAAATAGATTTAACATTAGAGTGAAAACTCCTTTCTTTGGCTAAATCAAGCAAAGATAAAGTACAAAAAAAATATTGAGAGGCATTAACAGAGAATTTGGGTCTAGCATGCCTGTAGTGGTCCCCAATAGGACATGTTCCAGACACTGCTTCTTTCTGAACAGCCTGGATGAGGACTTCAGGGGCTCAGAGAAGACACAAAGTGAACTTCCTTTACCCAAAGCTTATTGACTAAATTTTTGTATAATCTGGGATATAAACCGTTCCTAAAAAAGAAATCATGGTAACCTTGGAAAACCTCTTTTCCTGGTTTTTCCAAGTTAGGATCAGTATAGCTCTCTGTCACCTTAAATGTAAAAACCCTATTTTGAGTAATACCCCAGCCTAAGAATTACAGCAATAAGAAAAAATGAATCTACTTTTGTTTCAAGTTTTTACCTCATGTGATGAAATCAAAAAGATGCTTTCTGTTTTCAGTGGTAACATAAAGGCCTGGAAGAAGCTGGGTTTAATCCTGAGACTAAATGTTTTTCAGCCTGATCTTATTCTGTGCTAAAATTAATACCTATGTATATCATATCTGTGTATATATGAATCAAGTTGTGTGCAGAGAGGTTTATATATTTACAGAAACCAATTTTTACAATTAAAGTTCACATTTTAACATAAAAAAAGAATATTGCCTCAATGTGCATCCATTTAGCTATAAACATCTCTAATTTCTCTTTTTTATGGCTGAGCAGTACTCAATTTTATTAAAAAACCACATTTTCTTTATCTAGACTCCAGTTGATGGGCAATTGGGCTGCTTCCAAGTTGTAGCGCTTACAAATTGTGCTGCTGTGGACATGGTTAGACATATATCACTGTGGTATGACTCTTTTAATTCTTTGGGAAAGATATCTAGCAGAGGAATAGATGGGTCTAATGGGACTTCCAGTCCTAGTTCTTTGAAGTATTGCCATTACTGATTTCCACAGTGGTTGCACCAGTCTACACTCCCACCAGCAGTGGAGCAAGGTTCCTCTTTCCCCATAGCCCCGCCAGCATTTGTTATTGGTTGATTTC
>NW_004624869.1:1550688-1567781 GCF_000247695.1 Heterocephalus glaber
TGTTTATGAAATTTTTTGAGTTTCTTTTGCTATGGATCTCCAGTTTCATTGCACTATGGTCTGATAATATACAGGGGATAACTTCAGTTCCTTTGCACTTACTTAAACATGTTCTGTGAGTGAGTATGTGGTCTCTTTTTGAGAACGACCTGTGTGCACCTGAGAAGAATGTGTATTCTGATTTTATGGGGTGGTACACTCTGTAAACATCTGTTCTGTTCATTTGTTCAAGTGTTTGATTGAGTTCTAGTATTTCATTACGTATTTTTGGTCTAGTTGATCTATCTATTTGTGACAGTGGGGTATTGAGGTCCTCCACTATTATTGTATTAGTGCATGTATGACTTTTCTTGTCCTTTAGTATTTGTTTTATATAGTTGGGCACACTAGTGTTTGGTTCATATATATTTATGATTGTTATCTCTTGCTGTTGGATTGTTCCCTTTACAAGTATGTAGTATCCTTCTTTGTCTCTCTTAGTCAGTGTTGGTTTGAAATCCACTTGATCTGCAAAGAAGATAGCTACTCCTGCATTTTTTCAGGTTCCTGTCGCATAAGGTATTGTTTTCCACCCTTTAGCTTTCGGTCTATGAGTTTCTTTTTGAATTAAATGTGTTTCTTGTATGCAGCATGTTGTCGAATCTTGCTTCTTGTCCCATTCTGCCGGTTTATTTCTTTTGATTGGTGAATTGAGACCATTAACATTGATGGTTATACTGATACGTATTGACTTATCGTTGTCATGACTTTTTCTTTTTGTTGAATTCTCCCCCTTTGCATTTAATTTCTTGTCATGCCTGATGGATTCATTCTGCTGGGCTTCCTGGGGTTGTGATCTTCTTTGTCTTTTCCTAGGATATCGTCTAAAATTTTTTGGAGTGCTGGTTTGGTATTCATGAAGTTCCTAAGGTGCTCTTTGTCATGAAAATATCTTATTTCTCCATCAGTTTAGAAAGATAGTTTTGCAGGGTACATCATTGTGGGTTGGAGGCTATTTTCCTTTAGGGCTTGGTACATCACTCCAAGCTCTTCTTGCCTTGAAGGTTTGCATTGAGAAGTCTGCTGTGATTCTGATGGGCTTTCCTTTGTATGTGATTTGTTTCTTTTCTCTCACTGTTTGTAGCACTTTGTTCTCCTGTTGGGTTTCTGGACTCCTAACAATTATATGTCTGTGTGTAGATTTTTTTTTTTTGTACTGGGGATCGAACTCGGGTCCTTGCACTTGCGAAGTGGGAGGCAGAACCACTGAGCTAAATCTCTGGCCCTAGATTTTTTTTGATCAAGGCTAGTTGGAATCCTATATGCCTCACTTATCTATCTGTATGCTAAGTTCTTTTCCCCTGCTTGGGAAGTTTTCTGCCATCACCTCTGTGAACAGTTTCGTATGTCATTTGCACTCTCTCCTGTTTCTTCATTGACTCCAGTCAGTCTTAACGTTTTTCTTCTTTGCATCATCTCGCAGCTGCTGGATTGATTTCTTGTGGTCCCTTACAATTTTAAAGGAATTTTTCTTTTCTTTTTCACTAATTGCAATCTTATCTTCTATATCTGAAATTCTGTCCTCACATTGGCTCATTCTGCTCTGTAGACTTTCAGTGGAGTTTTTAATCTCCAGGAAATCTGTTTGCATCTGTTTTATGGATTCCATTTGTTTCCTAAGTTGGGATTCCATCATGTTCCTGAGCTCCTCTCTAGATTTATTAATCATGTCTTGCACTATGATCACAATCTCTGATGTTATCTGAGAAGATATTTCTGATTTCATTTTTTCCAGATCCTCTTTTGTTGCCAGTTGAGGGAGTCCAGGTGGTTGAATATTAGAGTATTCGATCTCGTTTCCCTTTGGGGCTATTGTAGGTGATCTGGAAGTCTGGTTTTGAGATTTTTTTTTTTTTGGTACCAGAGATCGAACTCAGGACCTTGCGCTTGTTAGGCAGGTGCTGGAACCACTGAGCTAAATCCCTGGCCACTGTTTTGAGACTTTTTTATGTGTCTTCTCATTTCGACGGTGAGGGGTGGATTGCTGCCCCTTGGGCCCGTGTGGCTCACCTCCTGTGGGCTGGAATCAGTGTTAAGGTGACCCAGAAGCTGCCTCCTCTGGTCTGGGAGCCTATTCTGTGGTTTTTAACCATTTAAATTTTAAGAAATGAGTCTTGACGGCCAGGGATTTAGCTCAGTGGTTCCACTGCCTGTCTTGCAAGCGCAAGGACCCGAGTTCGATCCGCAGTACCAAAAAAAAAAAAAAAGTGTTTCAAAAAAAAACGTGTAACTATACCAAATGTTTTGGCCGGGGATTTAGCTCAGTGGTTTCACCACCTGCTGCGTAAGCGTAAGGACCCGAGTTTGATCCCCTGTACTGGAAAAAAAAAAAAAAAGTGTAACTAAGAAATGAATCTTGAGGGACCGCGGATTTAGCTCAGTGGCACTGTGCCTGCCTCGCAAGCCCAGAGTCTTGAATTCAATCCCTGGTACCGGAAAGAAAAAATAAATTAAAAAAAAAACGAAATGAGTCTTGGGCTGGGAATGCAGATCAGTGGTAGAGTGCTTGCCAAGCATGCACAAGGCACTAGGTTAGATCCCTGGCACCACAATTAAAAAATAAAATCAAAATCAATCTTTTAACAATGAGAGCTAGAGAATTAATGTGAAATTAGAAATATAATGAGCCACTGATTAAGACAGGACTAGAATGATTTGTAATAAAGTCATACCCTAGTGCTCAGCTGCTTTGAAACCCATCAAACTTATATTCAATGAATTTTGACATGAACATTTTGTCCCTGTACTTGTCCTTTGTTTAGTATTCAACTGAAAAGCTAGAACTTGTCAGTTTCAGCTGCTTGGTGATTTACTACCTTTTTCAGCCAAAACAATTCGTTTGATAGTCGTCACACTTCTGGAACAAATTAATGATGAATATTGGTACCACTATAAAGCATAATGGCTGCAGAAATTAATGTGTACTTGGATTTCATTCATGCTTGCATGACACCGAATGTGGTGGTACATCCTGTAATCCCAGCTGCCTGAAAGGGTGAGACAAAAAGATCACAAGTTTGAGGCCAGCCTGGGCACCTTAGCCAGTTTATGTCTCAGACAACATAAAGGGATGGGCTAACCATATGCCTGTAATCTTAGCACTAAGGTAGGCTGAGGCAGGAAGATTGCAAGTTTATACCCAGCCTAAGCAATTTAGGGAGATTTTCTCTCAAAAAAAAAAAAAAAGCTGGAGATGTAGCTCAGTGTGAAATCCCTGGGAATCAATCTCAATCCCCAGTACAGGGAAAAAAAGGGGGAAAGGGCTGGAGACTTAGTTTAGCAGTGGAGTGTTTGGCCAACGTGCAGGAGACGCTTAGTTCAAGCCTCAGAACACACACACACACACACAGATGATGATGGAACTCACCCTGGACCTCACCCTCAAGGGTCTATCATGTAATCTGGCATCCTAGGAGATTACAGACTGTGGGGCCAGAAGTGGAGTAGATGTTTATCAGTGCTGTTACTGGACTATTGTTAACTAATCAGAAGAAGTCATGATAATACTAAACAGCTTAGTTAAGAAAGATTGTGTATCTGCACATGATAGACTTAAGTTTGAAGAGATTTTCTCTCATGGGAGTGTGATAAGTGATAATGCCAAATAATAGCCAGAAAATTAGGAAAATACAGTTTCCACATAGACATTAGCTTTTGTTATTCCTCTGCCTTCCTTTCCGTGTCTTTCCTCCTGACATCTACTTTCTAAATGGTTACTTTCTACAGGATATATTTTTATTAGGGATTTCATTGTTTTGCCACTTTTATTGTGCTTTTTCACTTTATTTTAATCAGATACTATTTTTCTTATATTTTGAAAATGCCTGTATATTGAACTGACAGACCTACCCAGTTTAAAAGGATTTTATATAAAAGTTCCATTATCACTAGAAATAATGACTAGAAAAGCCCATTTGATTTCTTAGTTAAGGAAAAGATGATGAGAATTTAAATATTTCTGTAAGAAATTTGCAAAATGCTTGGATTAAAGATGATAAATTGCAGTACTATCAACAGTTAGAAAAACAAATTCTTTTTCAGGAAGTTTTAGTTGCTCAATCTCAGTACATCATAGGATGTTTCCAGGTCTGGTCTGCATAGATTTATGATGTTAATAAAATATAGACTGTTCAATTAAATCTTAGTTGTGGAGTACTGTCCAGTATTTAAATAAGTGCAGGTAATTACATACTTTTATCTTTCTAGTTTTTAATCACAATTTGCCAAAATTCATTTGTGCATGGCTGCTTTACTCATAAGTCTTACTTATTTACTTTCCTATGAAATTAATTAGTAAGACACTTTGTCAGTTTTGTTATATAGTATGTTATGTGGTGATAATTACAAGCTTCTCTTTTTTGTCAAATTCTCTTCAGGGACATTAACTAGTCAACATGAAAAAGCAATTTCTTGTTCATGACAGTGGGAGGAAGTTCTGGAGGCTTGTGCTACCAAAGCATCATTGTGCAGTTATTGAGCATAATGCCTTTGGAATTGCTTTCATACAGAATTTTTCTGATGCATGCCTTAGTTTTTAGGCCTTGAGAAAGATTCTTATTATCATTTTTTAAAGTTAATAGATTAAGTTGAACTGTATGAAATTCCTGTTCCTTATAGAGTAAAAAATCATCAAATATTGGCAATTTCATGTGCTTCAGTATAATATTTAGGTTTATTTTCACACTAGGAAAATTAGACCAGATACTGAGTGGTATTTTGAAAAATTATAAGCACTTTTTATTTTATTATTTTTAATTCATTACCTTCTGTAAGTACTGTAGTTAAGAGAAGCGAAGTATATTTGAATGTATTTGGTATTTCTGTTAAGCTTATTTTTCTATTTTATTTTATCATACATGAATAGAACTTACTGTTTTCTTGACTTTGAAAGGAAAATCAACTATATTATGATCCTTCCACTGGGATTTATTACTATTGTGATGTGGAAAGTGGTCGATACCAATTTCACTCTCGAATAGATTTGCAGCCTTATCAGTCTGCTACCACAAAACAAAGTAAAAATAAAAAATTGAAAAAGAAAAGAAAGGATCCAGATTGTTCTTCAACAAATGAAGAAAAGGTAATGTCTTCTTAATTTTTACAGTTTATATAATCTTAATAACATGATTCAGCCATAATTTTTTAATGAAACAAGATCATTCTGTAACTGTATTTCAAACATATCTATTAAGATAATTAGAATCAAACAACTAAGGAGAATTCAGTGGAGCAAATGAGGACTTTTCACAAATTCTTAGTGACTAAAAATAGAAGTATTTCTCACAATTTGATGGAGGTACACTTAGGGCAGATAAAATGCCTTGTGGGGTACACAGTTTGGAATAAGAACATTCAGAGCCTCAACTGATATGTCAGTGTCATCGCACCATTCACAATAAAAGAAAAACATAGTTTATAAGCAGACTTAGTTATACATTCAACTTTCTCAGTCACGTTGAGTGCTTTCTTAGGACACATTTTTTAAAAAAGCCTATTGCTGACAAATAATGGAATAGGCTGTATATTAGGACTGTAAATTGGGGTTTTTTTTGCTTTTGGAAAAGAGGTTAGCTGTAGTATCAGTAATCATTAAAATGTTTATATAGTACTTTAATTGGAAAATCTCATTTCTTGTAATTGATTTCTTAAAATCATATTGAAGAAAAAAATTTTTGCGTTGTTACAGAGCAATATTTACAAAACAGAAAAAGATTGAGTCTGTAAAACATTAGTTATGAAAAAGATGGTTTATTTAATTGAAAATATATTATGTAGACCTTTAAATGGTAAATGTGAAGACTGAGGGGAACTTTTTCCAACACTTATGATATAATGTTAATTAAAATGTTATCAGTGTCCTTATTTGTACTCTTAAGCAGATAAGGTTGGTAGTTTATATGCAGGACAGAAGGCTTATTTTATTGACATGTTTTGAATTGTGTCAACTATGTATTTGATAATTTACTCTGGAAATTTTAATCTCCTATTTTTCTCTTCTTAACCCAAGAACATTTACCGAAAATCATACTAAATTCTGAAGTTCACGTATGGAATGTGTACTGTTGATTCATTTTCTGTTTCTTATATAGTTTGTTTTTGTTTCTCTTTCTTCTTTTTTTACTGATGGTGCTAGGAATAGAAGAGTATATGACTAAATTACTAAAAGTAATTTTTCTATTTGTTTTCAGGATTTCTGTTTTAGTGACTTGTCCTTTTACTAGAAGTTGAACTGTTTGAAAGACTAGGTTGTAAAAGCACCTCTCCCTAGCAGTGAGAAAAGAGTGGAAAGGGGCCCTCAAGTGACCTTTCCTGACCAACTGTAAGGACTGGGGGTGAAAAGCATTCTTTGATAGTGTGATCTTGCCTAGCTCTCCTAACTGTTCATCTTTACCATTCTTTTTCAAAATATGTGAACTCCAGCACAGGAACTTTAGAAAAATCCTTATATAATTTTGAGAATTCTTTGAAGATTCTCAAAAATAGCTGTGAAGCCATGCAAGACTAGTTAAAACATCCTCACTATCTTCTTTATTTTTAAAGGTACTCTTGAGCCTTTTTGTAGATGATGAGATGTAAAACTGAGGCAGTAGGGTGAAGAGATTGGAGGAGATAACTTGAGATATCCATAATATGCCTCAAAGCTTACCTGTAAGACCCCTTCTTTTCTCTTAGTATTTATCAAGCATTCTATGTGGGCAAAGCTGATAAAACACAGCCCTTCTGGCAGTTTCAGTCATTTTTCCCCAGCAAATGTCATCCAGTAAGCAATAATAATAAACTATACAAAATTAGAAATGTTTTTTAAAAAGTACATATAGTTAGGGAAATGTTTTGCTATAAATCATATGGCCTGTAGAACTAATAATTTTTCAGCTCTTAGCCTTGGTGAGTTTGTATTGCTAGGAGTATATATAGTTGATCACACTGTGAATGTTTAGCCAGTCTCTAAACTGAATTTATGCTGCTATTAGAAATATGTATATAAGATCCTCACATATTATATAAAATAACAGAAGAACCTGTCAGTTCACTTCATCATGTTGCTCTACAATAGAAGGAAAATAGAGATTATGTTACAAACCAAAGGGAAAAAGGGAAATAACTTTCTGGTTTGGCCAAGGTTGACATCATAGGTTTGCCTATTGTACAACACAGTGACTATATTTAATAACAATAGATTATATTCTCTCACTTTTTTTTTCTTTGCCCTGCTGGTAATCAAATGCAGGGCCCACACATGCTAGGCAAGCAAATACTGCTGAGCTCCACCCTCAGCCCATGTATTATATTCTTGAGAGTCAATAGAGTTATTTTCACCACAAAAAATACATAAGGTAATTCCATTCAGTGTATACATATTTCAAAACATGTAGTACAGGAAAAAACTATATACTTTTTATCTATTAAAAATAGTCAATTTGTTTAGTTTTCACAAGACTTGCCAGCTATACCTGTACAATAAATAATAAAAGACTTATATTCGCTAAGTTGAAATTTAAGAATAAAAGATAAAACTAATTTGGAATAAAAGATAAACTTCTGTGCATTATTGAGTCAACTGTAAAGTACTAAGTTTTGGTTAAACTACAGTTTTACTATATTGGGCACATTTGGATCTTTAAATTTGTATTGTAAATGAAACTAATTCTATATTTTATGTGTATTGACTTGCTAATTGATTAAAAATTTAAAGAAAAGAAAATTTAGAGTAAATGCATTCTCTAGCTCTGGTTCATCCAGTAAGATAGCAACTAGCCATGTATGACTACCATTTGAAGAGTAGCTAGTCTAAACTGGGATGTGCTGTATGTGTATACTTTGAATTTTGAGGACTTAGTACAAAAATGGATGTAAACTGTCTCATTAATCATTTTGCTTTTTAAATGTTATAAAAAGATTTAAATGTACAAATATGGCTGAAGTTATGTTTCTGTTGAACAGCTTTGGTATAGGCTGTCACACAGTCCAGGCCATACATAACGAGTGCCTGGGTTGGGAATATTGAGACACTTGAGAATAGAGAGGGGGAAAAACTTGGGCTAAATTGTAGGTGGAGTCCAGAGCGTTCAGCAGTTGATTTCATGTTGGGTTAAGGGGATGTCAGTGATGAATATAAGATTTTTAATGTGCATCATAAGAGGATGATAACATCATTGACCAAGAAAGAATGGGTACAAATTTCACTTACTGTTTTTTCACCATGTATATAGTCACTATTCATTGAAAGTAGTCACTTCATCTATTATTATAGTAATGTTTAAAATTATTCTTCCCTGTTATGCACCTACCTTCCTATCTTTTTCCAGGATTTGAATTCAGAAAACCAAAAAGCCTCCAGTGTCGAATATTTAAACTGCAGTGAGGGAGAAAATTTTGCACATGTGAAAAAGAAGGTCAAAATAGACAGTGTAGAATCTCCTGTTAATGAGAACATCTCTAATTCAGCCTCATTTAAAGATGAGATAATCATAGAGAGTGATAGTGAGCCAGAAGAAGGTGAAATCACAGACTCTCAGACTGAAGGTAGTTATGATGAAGATATTACCAGTGAAGACAACAGGACTGAAGAGGAGACAGAGGATGAAGGTGAGTAAGTGACCAGTACTTAATTTTAGATAAATAACCCAGTCTGGTAATTGTAAAAGAGCAAAATAGTTAAAAATGTTAGTGACCCATGTAGATGTGTGCCAAAAGTTAAACTGATTATTTTAATGACATTATTGAAAATCATGTGAGCTACCACTCTTGGTAATTTTTAGGAAGTAGGATGACTAATCCTTTGACCTTAAAAACATTCCGTTGTATTGAATAGCCTAATCAGTAGAACAAGCTTCCTATGATCTAACCATAATATGTACTCTTTACTATCTGTAGGCTATTTTAGTGAGTTACTTATTTGTAGTCTACTTTTGCTGTTGAGGAAAAAGCCAGGTGCTTAAAAAAGTATAGCTTGTGAGTTCAGTATATAAGTATTCTGCTAAATGTATTTTTTACTTGATATGAAAGACACTTTTAAAACACAGAGTTTTATAGTATATGAGTTGTGTTCTCAGAGGAATTTCTCTTATTTTTAAAAACTAGACTCAGTTTTTCTGACTTAATGTAAAAATATTTGGGATATTTTAAAAATCCTTAAAAACTTTAAGAGAGTTTTTTTAAATTCCTGGATAGACCCTAAATATGCTGTACAACTTTATGTTGACCACTTTGATAATAGTGTTAAGCCTAACTCATTGCTATCAATATCATATAGCAGAATGTTAGAAATTTGTTTTAGTCTGTTTCTTTTTCTTTTTCTTTTTTTCCCAGTACTGGGGGTTGAACGCAAGGTCTCATTCCATGGTAGGCTGTGGCTCTACCACTGAAGTATCTATCCCCAACCCCTGGAATTAAGAGTTCAACCACTACATTTCTTTTTTTCGTTACTGGGGATTGAACCCAGGGCTTTTGCATTAAGCTGCATTCCCAACCCCCCACCCTTTTATTTTAAGATAGGGTCTAGCTAAGTTGCTCGGTGAGCTCACACTTGTGGTCCTCCTGCCTCATCCTCCCAGAGTGCTTGGCTTACAGGCCTGTGCCACCATGTCCTGCTGAGTGGTGCAGTTTTATGCCTGTGATCCGGGTGCTAAGCATTGACTCTGGGGCCTTCTGCATTCTAAGCCCTGCCATTCCACTGAGCTCTACCCTCATCTATAACTGATACATTTTTGTTTTATGGATGCCTCCTGGGTATCCATGTGAAATTTTCTGTTAGGTACCATTTGAGTTAATGTTTGGTCACTTCTTTCCTTGTCAGATGAAGAAAAGATTTGGCCCCCGTGTATTAGAGTCATTGTTATTAGGTCGCCTGTGTTGCAGACAGGATCACTTTTCATCATCACAGCTGTAAAGCCTGCTACAATTGGAAGGTAAAAATGGTTAATATTACTATATTATTATTTGACTTCAGAAAGGCTTTATTGAACATGTATTTTGTATCAATCATTGTCCTACGTGCTGTGGATACAAAGAGGACTAAGGCAAGATCTCTAATCAGAGAAAGAAGTTTGAAGATAAAGACATGAAAAAGTAATTAGGTGAAAACTTAGGAAATCTAGAGTAACAAAGATATCTGCTGTCATAGACTTGCATTTTAATATCCATTTTAAGCACATTTTACCATGTCACTAAGTGCTGTGTTTATATAGGCTTCAGAAATTATTTAAAATACTTTATTCAACTCTGCAGAGAAAAAGACATGGAGCACACTCTCCGAATCCCTGAAGTTGGTGTTAGTAAGGTAAGACCTTGATTTTTCAAGTATAGTGACCAAGATAAAATTTTTAAAAAACAACATCATAGAATAAGAAAAAAAATCATGATGTGGAGAGCTTAAAGTTTATCCCATTTAATGAATGGTTAATGTCCACTGTGGCAGTGGTCATGAAAGCAGTGTAGATTTGTTTGTCCAGTGCTTGAGAAAATAAAAGCTTTTCATCACAATTTGAATAAACTGAATTGTGCTTGTTTTTTGTTTTTTGAGATAGCATGTTACTATGTTGTTTAGGCTAATCTGGACCTCATGGACTGAAGTGGTCCTTCTGCCTCAGCCTCCTAAGCTGTGGGACTGCTGTTATACCCTGCTAGTTGTGTTTATTTTTCAACAGTCTGAAGTAGGAGTAGAAAACATGGATTTATTTGATCTATAAATTAAAGCGATGGTACCCATTTAACATGATTATTGAGTAAAATATGCATGCTATACTTTATGGCAATTTAGAAATAAATCAGACTTAGATTCAAGCTGCTTTAGTATGCAGTTGTTTGAGTGCAGAGTAACAAAGGTTATTTTGTTCTTCTCCTTTGTGCTTATTATCTCTTTCTTTGTTTGTCTTTCTCTTTTGGACCTTCTGTCTTCCTTTTTTTGTGGTGGCAGGGTTGACCTTAGACCTTGCACATGCTAGGCAAGCACCCTGCCACTGTTCTGTACCCCTTTGTGTGATTTTTGTCATTTGGAATGAAATTTTTTATTAGTTTCAAACTTTAATTACTTTGAATTTTTGGGAGACTCATTTGGAGGAGGGAAAATCCTCATAATTTAACTCTATCCAAATTATCTGGCTTTTTTACTTTACTATGACCCTTGATTTTCTTGCTTCCAAAGAAAAGTCAATCTGTAACTTTAGTGGTAAAGAAGTCCTTCCCACCCCCAATCTAAAGTATAGGTAGAAGGAAATTAAAAACAAATACTACCAGAGAATTCATGTTTTTAATTTCTTTCTTTTAAGCTAACATCTGCTAGTGGGATAAGTAATTTGTTGACAAATCAGGTTGACAGCATATATACCATGTATTCAAGGAGATGAAAAACACTTAATAATTAAAAACTGATATTAATGTTCAGGGGACAAACATAAATGTTCAAATGTTAAATCAACAGACAAAAGGCTTTCTGAATTTTTAAAAAATGGTAAAAATCACAAGGGTCGAAGTAATTTTGACTAAATTTAAATCTCTGTATGTTAAGAACTAGTGTTTAAGGAGCAGATTAGAAAAGCACAAATGTCCTTTCTGTTTCAAAAGCTCATGCAGATTTGTCTTCTCAAGCACCATTGTGACACTGTTAGATAAATGAGAAAGGATATAAACAGGCGGTTCACAATAGAGGAAAGTACAGAATTAAGACGAAAAACCATTTCTCTTTATAGTTACCTAAGAAATATAGATGAAACCAAGATGTCAGTTTTTATTCATCATATTTATTATTTAATAAGTATCATTCCTGTTGGGAGGATCATTTAGAACAGCTTTTTGGAATAGAGTATGGCAGGACCCAAAGACTTAGAACTGTTTAAACCTTTTGATATAGTTATTATTCTGAATAACCAAGTTGGAAAAAAATATACAAAGGACATAAAGAAAATTTACAGAAAAAAATCCAAATGAGTACTACACATAAGAAAAGTTTTCACTAGTAATCAGAGAAACACAAATTTAAATCACAGTTGTAAGACATTATTTCATACTTGCTAGGCTAAGAAAAATTAAAAATTCTGAAAATATCAAGTGCTTTGTGTGTGTGTGTCTAACAGTGTCACTGTGTAGCACAGGCTGGTGTTAAACTTGAGATTCTCCTGCCTCAGCCTCCTGAGTGCTAGGATTATAGGTGTGTGCTACCATATCTGGCTCACAATACCAAGTTTTGGTTAGGGACATTTAGAGCAACAAGAATTGTCATAGACTACTGGTGGAAATGTATTGATACACCATTTTGGAAAAGCAGTATGGCAATATTCAGTTTGAGATTTATATATGCCATGATTTAGCAGTTGTATCCTTTTATATATACCCTAGAGAAACACTTGCATTATATACAAAGAGATTGTTTGTACAGTATTTTTGAAAATAATAAAACCCTAGAAAAACTTACATGTCTGTTTTCAGAAGAGTACATTGTGATTTCTATCTGCATAATGGTTTACTGTTCAACAAAATGGAGTAATCGGATGAAGCCCATGACATAATGTTAGGCCTGTGGAGCAGAGTAAGAGGAATATGTGCACAAAGTGTGTAGAACAAGGAGGGAGTGATCAAGCCTGTGTATCAAAGATCTGGGAAACTTCTCTGAGAAGTTCGCCTTGATTGTTTCAAGTCTTTTTTTTTTTTTTTCTATTGAGAATTTTCAGTGGCATAGATAGTTACTTTTAGGGGAAAAATTTCACATTTTATATATATGGTCTAATCCTGGAGCATATTAAAAAAGTAGAAAAGGCAGGACATATATTAAATTATTAATGGTAGTTAAAGGTGGAATTATAAAAGATTTTTCCTTTAGCCTTCATATTTCTTCCAGAATCGTATAAAATTTATATTCAGAAAAAAGTTTTAATGTAAGGTAAATTACCAGAAACTAAAACCCACATCGTATCATAGGGAAATTTTATCCATGGTTTTAATAAAATGTATGATACTTTATAATTGCTTGATTTCTTTTCTCTTTAAGTTTCATGCAGAAATTTATTTTGACCATGAATTACAAAGTTATGTCCTTGTGGATCAAGGCAGTCAAAATGGCACAATTGTTAATGGAAAACACATTCTTCAGGTGAGTAAATATATGTTAATTATCTAAACATTTATTATTAAAACTAACTGAAATTACTTTTTAAATAACTGAAATTTTTTATATCTTTAGGCAGTAGTCATTATAGATAGCATTTGGTTCAGATCAGAGTTGAAGCCCAAATGTGTCACTTGGAAGAGAATTGCCAGAAAAGACTGGAAAGATTGTTTAATCAGTAGATACTTGGCTGTTGACTATTGACTTCTGATTTTGTATCTATTCCTTATTTTTTTAAAAATTTTATTTCCTTCTTCACTTATTTATTTACTTGCAGTACTGAGGATCAGACCTAGGGCCTTCACACTGAGATACATCCCCATACTTTTGTATTTTTTGTTTTGAGTCAGAGTCTTAGGAAGTGGCCCGGGCTGGCCTTAAACCTGTTACCTTCTGGCCTCAGCCTCCCACATAGGTCTGATTACAAGCATTGCCACCAGGCCACGCCAGTCCTTTGGTTTTTTGTTTTTTTTGTTTTTTTTTTTTTGGTACTGGGGATCAAACTCAGGACATTGAGCTTGTGAGGCAGGTGTGGTGCCACTGAGCTAAATTCCCAGCCCAACTCCTTTGGTTTTTTTAAAAAAATTTTTGTCTTAATGGAAATATTACTAAACTGGAAATTGCTTAAAAAGCAGGGACTATCTGTCCATTTAATTTGGTTATTCCAGCACGTAGCAAAGACCTTGAGCTATAGTAAATACATGGAAGAAGTGGAGAGAGGGGTAGAGGAAAGCTTTAAACTCAGTCTTTAAACTCAGGTGTTTTTTTTGGTACTGGGGATTGAACTCGGGAACTTGCACTTGCAAGGCAGGCAGTGGAACCACTATGCTAAATGCCTGGCCCTTGTATTCTCAGTCTTTAAGAATGAAAAAATTGAAATAAAATTGAATTATAAACAGAGAAGAAGAGAAAAGAAAGGGATGATGCTTTAGCTCTCTCTCAATGCGCCATCTTGCTAACTGGGGTAATTATGTAGTAGTAATGCATTGTTTGAGGTCCAGAGCTGGGTGTTTCTGGTAGGATTCAGCAGTTGTCTCCTGTAGTAGAACTTTTTGTATGTGTATGGTAGGTTTGGAACTTGAGGCCTCACATGTGCTAAGTCCATACACTACCACTGAGGTATATCCTCTGACCCTAGTAGGTCATTTTTATGTCATTTATCACATTGTAAAAATGTGTGCATATAATCTCGCTGAGAACCATTTCAAATATTTATTATAATCAGATATTACCATAAAATGACTATGTACGACTGTTTTGAATCTGTTTTATTAAATTTTCCCTCTCCAGCCAAAAACTAAATGTGACCCTTATGTACTTGAACACGGAGATGAAGTGAAAATTGGAGAGACTGTGTTGTCCTTTCACATTCACCCTGGCAGTGATACCTGTGATGGCTGCGAGCCAGGGCAGGTTAGAGCCCACCTTCGCCTCGATAAGAAAGATGAATCTTTTGGTACGTGAAACATATTGGTAAATATGTTCTGACTCAGTGTTCTAAGGCAGTGTCAGCTGCGGGCTGCATGTCTAATCATTGTGATAGGTATTGAGATACTCAAAGCCATTAGCCTTGTATCTAGTTGATGGAATAGTAGATTAGGATGCATTTCTATTTCAGTGAATATTACGAGACCAAGAAATGACATATATTTGGAATTTGAGACCTAGATGAATAGATTATGCACTTGACTTTTACTTTTGTTTATTTTGTTTTATTTTTGTGGTGTGAAGGATTGAGCTCAGGGTCTCTCATATCATAGGTAAGCATTCTACCATTAAACTGTACTCCCAGCCTTCCTTTATCATAGAACATTAAGATAGAGAACAGTAGGCCAAACCACTAAGGGTTATTGATTTCTGTTCCATTGTTAATTGATTCTGATATATTGTCTATGTATACTAATATTTTTAATAAATACAGTAGTTTACTATGGGAATTCTTTCATTTCAGCTTTTTCTCTGTATACAAAGCATACATATTCATTGTTGTTTATATTGTGTTCTGATACTAATTTGAAAATGAGTACGTCAACATCATAAAGTAATGTGAATCTTCGGTTCTATGATTTTTATTTTCCTTTTGTATGTTTCTGTGTTCCTTTGGACAATTTATTTAATATTTCTGTGTCTAGGATTCTATTACAGTAATCATATTGAGCAAGTAAGATGTTCATTGTTTATTTTGGTATCTGTGCTGTCATGTCCTAATCTTTGGATTTTGGTTTGCTTTCCAAGAATATTTAGTTTTCAGAAAGCTGAAAGCACATTGTTTATAACCAAGATCTTTTACATTAATGTTTATCTCAACTTCTGGTTAATCTAAATAGGGTACTAGTAATATTATTTTTTAATTAAATAACATTTTAATAATATTTTGAAGAGTTTATCAGATTTAGTGGATGTTTTTCACCGCTTACTTTTTTTGTTTTAGTTGGTCCAGCATTAAGTAAGGAAGAAAAAGAATTGGAAAGAAGAAAAGAATTAAAGAAAATACGAGTAAAATATGGTTTGCAGGTAAGGATGTTAAACATTGTTTCATATATTAAACCATATACCTGGTTTTGAATAAAAAAATAGTGATACTAAATAAATTATAACCAAAAAAAGCTACTTAGCCTGAATTTTTTTTTTTTTGTATTAAATTCTTTTATTGGTACATTGTAGGTATACAAAATCGGGGTTTTTTTGTTGTTGTTGTTTTTTGGTACCAGGGATCGAACTCTGGACCTTGTGCTTTCAAGGCAGGAGGCAGAACCACTGAGCTAAATCCCTGGCCCATACTTAGCCTGAATTTTGAGATTTATTTCTGTTAGTTCTAGTGTTCCCAACCTGATAGCTATTGAGATTGGAGTATAAAAATGATAATAATAGCTTATATTTGGGTAGACATTTCTGGCTCTAAACAAAAAAATTACACTACGATGCCATAGAAGAGCATAGTGGACTAATCTGACTTTCATAATAAGCGATATTTAAGACAGTATCATATTGGCTTAAAGATAAATAACTGGATTAAGTGAGTCTAGAAATAGACCAATATATATGTGTGTGTGTGATAAATATATCTGACAGCTGATTTTCAACAGAGATATGAAGGCAGTTTGGTGGTAGGGAGAGATAGAGACAATGAAAACAAACCATAGACTGAAAAAAAAATTTTCAAGTCATGTATCTGATGAAAGACATATCTAGAATATGGAAAAAACCCTCAAAATTTAATAGAGAGGAAACAACTCCAAAAAACACAAAAACCAAACAAAATGTCTGCCTTGCATTGTGGTGTCACATGTAGTTCCAACTACTTAGGAAGCTGAGGTAGGATTGCATGAATGAGTGAATGAATGAATGAATGAATGCATACATGCCAGGAATATGCACAGACACTTTACCAAATAATATACACACATGGCAAGTACACACAAGGAAAGATGTTCAGTATTATTAATCATTAATTTAAACCTCAGTGACATATCATTACATATCTATTAGAATGGCTAAATTTTCACACTCACTATACCAAATATTGAAAGGAATATACAGGAACTGGAACTCATATAATTCTGGTAAGAGTATAAATTGGTGCAGTTGCTTTGCAGAACAGTTGGTCAGTTTTTAAAAGCTGAAGGGAACTAGGGGCTATCTCAGTGGTAGAGCATTTGCTTAGCAAGCAGGAAGACCTAAGTTCCATCCCCAGAACCACTTTTTAAAAAAAGTGAAATATACACCTGCTGTATGATCCAGCTGTTCTACCATCTGGATACTTACCCAAGAGAAGTACAAGCATGTGTTGATACATACTAGTAAATAGATGTTCATAGCTGCTGGGGTTTTTTCCCCCCATTACGTTTATTGGTACATTTTGGGTATAAAATACAGTTAGATTCATCATTGGGATCTTGTACCATTACATGAATATCTTGGTTCTTATTTTTTCCCCATTCCCTGCCCTCCCTTC
>NW_004624869.1:1569162-1626515 GCF_000247695.1 Heterocephalus glaber
ATATAAAAAATTAACCTCAACCCTTTATTTCCATACATAAAAATAACTTGAAAGGATCTGTGAACCTAAATATGAAAGACTAAAACCTATAAAACTTTTAAGAAATTATAAGGGAAAATGTTTATGAATTTAGGGTAGGCAAGAGTTTCCTAGGATACAAAAAACATGATGTCTAAAAGAAAAAAATTGATAAATGAGATTCCATCAAAATTTAGAACTTTAAATGACATCGTTAAGAAAATGAAAAGTAGTCCTTAGACAGACCATATTTATAATGCATATAACCTATGACCATAAAATATAAAGAACTCTTACACCTCATTAATAGACAACCCAATTAAAAAGTAGGCACAAGAAGATGATAGTCAGTACAGCACAAGGAAAGGTGTGCAACACTAGAATCAGAAAAATACTAATCATTACAATAGCAAGATTGAATTATACACTCATTAGGGAGATGAAGTTAAAAGTTTTAAAAGAACAAATGTCAGCTTAGGTGTGAACCGGTTAGAACTTCCTAATACTGCTAATGTGAATGTAAAATGATAAAACCATTTTGGAAAACAATATAGAAATTTTTTGTATTACTGTTAAGAACCAACAGTCCTGTTCTAAAGTTTTTACTTGAGAAGAATGAAAACACATGTTCACAGTAGATTTGTACATACAAGTTGAGTATCCCTTATCTGAAATTCTTGGGACCAGAGTGTTGCAGATTTTCATTTGAAATCCACTTGATTTGCAAAGAGGATAGCTACTCCTGCTTTTTATCAGGTCCCTGTCACATGGAGTATTTATTGTTTTCCATCCTTTAACTTTCAGCCTATGACTTTCTTTTTGAATTAAATATGTTTCTTGTATGCAGCATATTATTGGATCTTGCTTCTTGACCCATTCTGCCAGTCTATTTCTTTTGATTGGTGTACTGAGACCATTAACATTGATGGTTATAACTCATACATATTGACTTATCATTGTCATGACTTTTTCTTTTTGTTGGATTCTCCTCCTTTGGGTTTAATTTCTTGTCACGCCCGACGGATTCATTCTGCTGGGCTTCCTGGGGTTGTGATCCTCATTGTCTTTTCCTAGGATATTGTCTTAAAATTTTTTGGAGTGCTGGTTTGGTATTCATAAAGTTCCTAAGGTGCTCTTTATCATGAAAGTATCTTATTTCTCCATCAATTTTGAAAGATAGTTTTGCAGGGTACATCAGTCTGGGTTGGAGGCTGTTCTCCTTTAGGGCTTGAAATACATCACTCCAAGCTCTTCTTGCCTTGAAGGTTTGCATTGAGAAGTCTGCTGTGATTCCGATGGGCTTTCCTTTGTATGTGATTTGTTTCTTTTCTCTCACTGCTTGTAGCACTTTGTTCTCCTGTTGGGTTTCTAGAATCCTAACAATTGTATGCCTGTGTGTAGATTTTTTTTGATCAAAGCTAATTGGAGTCCTATATGCCTCACTTATCTGTATGTCAAGTTCTTTTCCCTTGCTTGGGAAGTTTTGTGCCATCACTTCTGTGAACAGTTTTTTTATGTCATCTGCACTCTCTCCTCTTTCTTCATTGACTCCAATCAGTCTTATGTTATTCTTCTTTGCATCATCTAGCAGCTGCTGGATTGATTTCTCATAGTCCCTTACAATTTTAAAGCAATTTTTCTTTTCTCGGTCACTAATTGCAATCTTATCTTCTGTATCTGAAATTCTTTCCTCACATTGGCTCATTCTGCTGCGTAGACTTTCAGTGGAGTTTTTAATCTCCAGGAAATCTGTTTGCAGCTGTTTTATGGATCCCATTTGTTTCCTATGTTGGGGTCCCATCATGTTCCTGAGCTCCTCTCTAGATTTATTAATCATGTCTTGCACTATGAGCACAACCTCTGCTGTTATCTGACAAATTATTTCTGATTTCATTTTTTCCAGATCTCTTTTGTTCCCAGTTCAGGGAGTCCATGTGGTTGAGTATCAGAGTGTTTCATTTCATTTCCCTTTGGGGTTGCTGTAGGTAATCTGGAAGTCTAGTTTTGAAACTTGTTTATGTGCCTTCTCATTTCAACGGGGGTGAGGGGGGCAGGTTCTGCTGGTGCCCATGTGGCTCACCTCCTGTGTGCTATTGGGGGTGGTGTGGCAACCTGGAAGCCTCCTCTCGTAGCTGCTGTTTTGTAATAGCCTAAAACTGGGATACCCATCATATACAGGCAAACAAACTGTACTATATTATCTTCTGGGGAATAAATTCATGAGGTTAGTGGTTTTCTAGTTTTTTGTCTGTTTAACAGCAAAATTAAAACTTCTGTAGTATGTGCTTTCCTGGAGTTACTCTCCAGTCCCCAGCACCCCTGGATTCATGTCATTCTTTTTATGTAAACGTCAGCAATTAATAACAGTGGGAGAGGGAAACCTCAACTGAAAGATCACTGTGTATCTGTCTCTTCTTCATATCACTGCCATAGTTTGGCATACCTCTACAGCCTCACTGTAGTAGGTTGAGTTAGATGTTTTTCCTTCAGGATTATGTTTAAATATGTTCCACGACCTGACATGGAGTTTAACACTTTACTCAGTGAATATTTGTTTGATGGTGGATTAGTCATAAAAATAAAGTGGTATAGAAGAAATAAGCTGTTATTATTACCAGGGTGAAAGAGTATTTTCCTTTTTCTCATTTTTCAAAGACTTTTATATATTTTTCCCTTTCAAAAAGCAATATCATATATATTTTTTTGGTTGCATAGTAAAGATACCATTTTATACCTACTGTCTTAGCAAAAGTTAAAAAGATTGATAACACCAACCATTGGGAAGACGGAACAGTGAGTTCTCTGGTAGCTGCATAACCACCCTGGAAAACAATTTAGTGTTTTTATCTAAAGTAGATCACCTCACATCCTACCTGCATCCCAGTAACTCCATGCCTAGGAATATCTTAACACATGAGAATTAAGCAATAAATACAAGAATTTCAAAAGCACTGATTATAATAACCAAAAAGGAGGAAGGGAGAAAGGGAGGAAGCAATCCAGAACCCTATCGTCAGGTGAACAGACAAGTTGCAGAATATTCACACCATAGAACACTTTATAAGAGAAAACATAAATGAACCACAGCTATATACAATAAAATGGGGGGACCTTAGTTTAGCAATGCAGTGACAGATGAGAAATGCAAATCCCGAGAAGTCTGATACCCTTTTGAACAAACACACACGCGCGCGCGCACACACACGCATGCGCGCGCACACACACACACACACACACACACACACACACACACGATGGGGAAGGAAAGACAGAAGCCAAAAAGCAGTATCATATTGTGTTAAGTTCTATCCATAGAAACTTTCAGTTCTTTAGAGAAAAGGAAAAACAGATTGTTTCTTTCAACCTCAGGGGCTCTGTATTTTTCTTTAAATACCAGTAGTTCATATGATAATTAAAAACACAACATTAAGACAAGATGTACTACATTTTCACCATGTTACATCCTTGTCATTTGTATTTATGTTGTGGTACAACTTGAAATAATATAAAAAATTTAAACAATAAAATCAGCATAATATCTAATAACACTTTGTCTTATGTCATATCATAGCTTATTCTATTTCATTGTTGTGGCCACATCAAACCTTATTTCCTAAGTAAAGCAAATGTACAAAAGTTATATATTTATCTGTTAGCTTTCTTCTTGTCAATGAATATTTTGTGTTCATTAAGAATACAGATTATGAAGATGAAAAGGCACTGAAGAATCCAAAATATAAAGACAGAGCTGGAAAACGTAGGGAGCAGGTTGGAAGCGAGGGGACTTTCCAGAGAGACGATGCTCCTGCATCCATCCACTCGTGAGTATTGAGTGACACCACTTGAGACAGCCATTGTTCATAACTACATTCAGAGGTCATTTGACTTATAGAGCACTGTATCCTGATAGGGAGCCTTTAAAGGAAAATTAGAACAAGATGCAAACACTGAGGTCTGTTTACATTTTAATGCTCTTATTCCATTATTCTCAGAAAATTATACTTGTGCACACATATGTAATCACACCCTTGTACACATGGCTGACATTCTAGACATCCAGTCGTGTAAATATACTTTTATGAATACTGGACATCAGGAAGCTTGGGCTAGTAAGAAATTAGTATGCTAGTGGTTTTTATAATTATTTTAACATTCAAATATTTTCTTGGTGACTCTGAAACATTATTTTGCTCATGTTTCTTTGACTTAGTTCTTTGTTTTTGGTAGATTAGCTTCAGTAAACATGAAAAATGGGGTTTTGAGGCTTATGGTATGACTGGATTTCTATACTTAGTCATATATTAGCTATGTTTTTTCTCATTCTAGTATGAGTCAAAATTTGAATCTTTCATATAGAAATTGTAACTAATTGTAAGGTTTTGATTCAATATTATATTTGGTTGATTCCAAGATTTACTTGTGAGAGCTTTACAGTTACAAATGGTGGTAGTTTTTTCTTAATGGTACATAAAACAGTGGTGCTTCTAACAATTTAAGTCAGATTTAAAGAACTATATCGTTACTAGTTACATACACTGAGCAATATGACATGTTGTTTGAACATTTTAAAAATAACTATTGGAGAATATGAAGATAACATTAGATATAAATTGGAAGGCAGGATTCAAAAAATGAAACATTGGTCTGACATGGCATGGTTTATTACTAAAATGCTAAATTAGCATCTTTAGTAGAACTGAAAATGTCACAAAGAACATAAAATTAAACTTTTGAATTAGCAGAATGTAAAATCACAGCACAAAATGTAATTAGTGACAAGGTTTATTGTGCTTTTTAATTGATTTATGTATAGAAAAGTGTATAAATTTTAAATGTCTAGCTCAATGCTAGCTGATAAAATTAATATATTATAGAATATACTAGTTTTAGACAATAAATAAGAAATTATAGTAATCCCAGCAGCTGACCCTCCTTGTACCCACTGCTAATCTCTGTCCCTCTCTCCTTCTGGAAGGTAACCATCATCCTGACAGCAATAGATTAATTTCACTTATTTTAAAATTTTAAACAAGTGGAACAATATAGAGTTTGTTGTGTGCCTATATTCTTTTTATCCTACATGATTTTGTTAGTAATAGTTTATTTTCATTGCTGTATAATACTGTTTTATGAAATTATTTTCCATTTTATGATTTTTGGAGATCTGAATTGCTTCCAGTTTATTACTATTAGATTTGCTGGAAGAAGATTCTTATATTTGTCATTAGGAGCATGGGTACACACTTTTCTGTTAAGTAGTATGTGTAGGAGTAGAATTTGTTTTCCAGTTTATTAGGTAGTGCCAAAGAGTTTTCTAAAGTACTTGTACCACTTATTTTTAATTCATGAATTTATTACAAATATGGCCTAAAAGATCTTTTATAAATCAGTTGTCATCCTGATTTTTCTTTAAGTGAAATTACCGATAGCAACAAAGGTCGGAAGATGCTGGAGAAGATGGGTTGGAAAAAAGGAGAGGGCCTGGGAAAAGATGGTGGAGGAATGAAAACTCCGGTAAGGTTTGCGCTTTCTTTCATTCATGTGTCCTTGCAGTGACACTTGCTGCATACGGCATAATGCCTTAAACCGTAGGAATATAACAGCAAACCCAAACAGACAAGGTTCTGCCTTCATGGCCTTTGCCATTCCCAAATGTGGGTTTTTGTTATTGTCTGGCATTTTATGTTTTGTGAAAGCCTCTTTTATTAGCATTCTGTCCTACAGGAAGGCTAGGATAATATGTGATAATTCCTGAGCCAACTGTGTCTTCTAATTTTGTTAGTTTGCTTTGTGGTGCTGGGAAGCAAACCTAGGGCCTCTGCATGCTGAACAAGTCCTTTACCACTGACCTATATCCCCATCCCTTTTAGTTAGTTTTAGTAACATTCTTTGTGTGACTGTACTGAACATTGGAGGAATAATCAGTGTTAGTTTACTAACAGGTGAATTCTGTATTACCTGGAGAATCTATTAAGTTTAAGAATCAGAGCGTGTAACGTTCAGTATGAAGAATAATGTCTAGAAAACAATACAGAGGTTTAATTCCTTAATCCTGTGATTCATAGGCTCTTCCACTTCTCTTTCACAAATAAACCTTGTAAATTAACCGAGTAACAAAACTTTCCTGATATTTCTTGGTACTTAACAGAAATAGATGGGTCAGTATGAATATGATACCAGTTTTCTCATTTTCATTGAGACACACTGTAAAGAACATAGATTGTGTGAGACCTAGGTTAGAATATGTATATGATCTGTCATTGATTAGTTTATGGGTTTAGGCAAGTTTAGACCTTACTTGGGTATAAAAACTATTTGTCTATGATGTCCAGAAGATAAACCCCTAAGATTGGCACTTACATAAAGACACTCAGTAACTGGTAGGTTTTAACATTTACAAAATAATGAGAAGTCCTTCCTTCATGTTAGGAAAATAAAATTCTCTTTATGATTTTTATTTATTTAATTTTGCAGTGCTGGGGATTGAACCAGGTCCTTGCTTGTGCCTGGCACTGAGTTACATTCCCAGTCCTTCTTTATGATTCTTAATGTGTAACTTCTGTTTACTTAGTTGAAGGTGGGAGAGGTTTATGCCATGCCCTTTACTTCTGGTTAGAATGGGATGATGTATTCTGTAGCATTTGGATGTACTTTGATGGTTGCTTCTTAAGCAGCCCTGTTTTCTATAGTACTTACTGACAAGCAAACAGTGTGAACAGCGAGGTCAATTTTCACAGATAATGGTATATGTATTCCTGTATGTATTTGATGCAGTTAACAGATTTTTTTTCACATAAATCTTTAATAAATCTAAGAATTGTAGTTAGAGTACTAGGTTGGACACAGCAGATGTCAGTGTGTGTAAATAAGTTGTCTGCTCTACTTTTGATGACAGATCCAGCTTCAGCTTCGGCGAACACATGCAGGCTTGGGGACAGGCAAAACATCCTCAATTGAAGATGTTCCCCTTCTCCAAAGCAAGAGCAAAAAAAACTGGGACAAAGCACGAGAGAGGTTTGCTGAAAGCTTCCCCGAAACCAAACCTCCAAAGGATGCACCAGGGACCACACCTTGGGTAAAAGGGACTGTGGAGTGAAGAGCAGTCATCAGAAAAAAACTTCAACTTCTTTTACCAAAAAGAATTCGGAGACTTATTTTATTGCAAAAACTTTTCCCCCCAGTAGAGTCAGTGACACAGAGAGCTGTGTCAGTTAATTTTCTCATGATTCAGAAATGTGTAATAAAGTGTGGTTTGCAGCTTGTAAAAACCATTGTTCTAATGAATGAGTGGACAGTGACTGAATCAAGTTACATCGTGAGTGGACCAAAGTTGCCAGGCACAAATGATCATATCAAACTTTCTCTTCTCTCTTACAGCACTCATATATACGCAACTAGCCACATGATCAGAATTCATGTAACCACTAACAACTTAAATGTACATTCTCCTTCACATGTTATAAGATGCACAGCAAAAGAAATACCAGAAGTTTACAGAAACAGTTCTGACTATATACATCCTTCGGTATTCCTTTTAGGACTTAGATAAAACATGTTAATAAAACATGTTAATAAAACATGGGCAGTAAATTTTACTATCCTTGAAATAGCCGAAGTAATGTTACTTAAGAACTAGTGAACAGGTGACATGTAGAAAATCAGTATGTTAGTCTTTTCTTCTGTGAAGAATCTTTTGATTTGCACTGTATATTCCGAGTTTACATTTGGTTCGTTTCTAGCTAAGGATGGGGACAATGGAGCATAGCATTGACATAGTCTGTGTTCTGGCATTTGTAATTTTGATAAATACCATTGCAGGCAATGGACTTGTACCAGAGAGATTTTATTTCTAGTACTAGTGGATTCTTAATCAAGGCCTCCAACTCAAATATTCATCGAAAATGTCCTCAAATACAATAAAAACATTTTACTATTTAAAGGACTAGCTCATTGAACAGAGACTTTAATCTGTTGACACACTTCGAATTTGCAACCAGCCAGCATCTTGCTCTTAGGTTGCAGGACAATGGCAGAGGAAGGTCATTCCTGTGGTGGAGAGCTGCAGGGCAGCTCCCCGGTAAGGTGTCCCCACTCTATATATTACTCTTGCTTTCCTTTCTGTTCAGCTTTTTTGTATACTTTTTGCTGGGAAATAAACAGTGGAACTGACTCTTTTCTGACAGTGAATATACAGGTTCCCCATCTATGATAAATGTTTTCAGATTTAGAAAAAGAAAAGAAAATTCTGAAAATAACTATATAGTAGGGAAGATAACTCAGAAAGAAAAGCTACCTTTTGGTATTGCCAGTCTACATGGTACATGGTTTAGGGGGAAAGAATGGGGAGAGAGAAATAAATTATGACTGCAGAGGAGAGGTAGGACCAGATTGTCAAGTCCCTGTAGGCTTAGGCTGGGATAATTAGGCCCTGTATCCCCTACCAGATGAAGTCTTTCTACCCAGCTACACACATATATGTACAGTAGGCTTGGAGGCACCAGGACTGCCCTGCATTATTTGCTCTAAAATAGAACAAAACAGTGATTGGTCTAAATGTGGTTCTCATGCTGTTGTCTGGAGTGGTTAACAGCATGGGGTCCTCAAAATAAACTTTTGCTTGTGCTGGATCTCACTGACTTAGTATATGACAGCCCATAATATTTCCCATTTTTATTACATTTGGGGAAAACATTTTTTCATAGTTTCTTTTGCTAAGCAAATGGAAAAGTTGAAAATAGTGGTAAAAATTGAAATATATGTAGTGTCTGCATTATTAAACCACTTTTTCAGATCCAGACTCTCAGGGCTCCACTGTATAGGGTTTAATGTCCTGAATAATGTCTGTGTCTGTTTCCATGTGTAAAAGAAGAATAATTCTTAGTCACATGTCTGTGTTGGATAGTTAATGAGAAAATGTATATGTAAGTACTAAAAGTAGTACAGATGTGAGCTTCTATTGGTTTAAAAGCATAATTTTATTGTTATGCTTACGTAGTTTGGTTTATGCACAAAATTGTTTTATGTGTAATATTTTAAATACTAGGTTATTTACACAGTATAAATTTGCTAATAGCTTTTAAATGTTTATTTTAAATAGAGGTAAAAGTTGCTGGCCTTTTAGTGTAGTTTTATTTATTTGGCAATACTAGAGTGTAACCCTAGGGCCTTCACACTGAGCAACATCCCCAGCCCTTTTTTATATTTTGAGACAGGGTCTCCCTAAGCTGCTAAATTGCCCTGGCTGGGCTCAAACTTGGGATCCTCCTGCCTCAGACTCCCAGAGTGCTGGGATTATAGGAATGCACCACTACACCCAACTAGGTTGCTGAATTTTAAACAACCTAACATCTCATATTTTTGCCAGAATATGAGAAACTGGCACAGTTGAGAGCAGAAGATAATATCCACGTTAAAGTAATAGCAGTTTTCTGATAGAGGAAAGACTTTTATTTTCAAAAAGGTTTTTTTTCTGCTTTTGAAACAATTTTCACCTCTAGTATTTTATTTTTATTCTAGTTGTGATCTTAAAATTAATGGTCCATCCAAATAAAAACCTTCCAGTTTTTCATATTAAACATTATTTATTAACTTTATATAACTTTAGAGAACAAGTAAAAGAAAATACAAATCTCAGGCATGGAAAAGTTGGCTGTGCAGGCCTAGAAGGCTGGAAATTGTGTCTCACTCTCTGCTGTGTCCTGAGTACCTCATAAGAGGTCGGCTGCCCTGGGGCCTTCAGCAAGCATGTGGAATGTACCCATGTGGTATAGCACCTAACACTCCTGATACCTGCCACTGAGGTATAGAGGGTTCAGTCAGTGGTACTGTCAGCTTAGAAGTGAGGAAGTGTAACGTGAACCCAATCCAGACTAACACACCCTGCTGGAATGAAAAGATCAAAGCCCCCACTTTGTCACTCCTGTTGCACAGGCTTTTTTACTTTGAGCCATATAAAAATCTCTTAAGCCAAAGTTTTCAGGTTCATAAAGTGGCAGGAAGCTAGACTAGACAAGGCAGCACACATCTGTAATCCCAGCACTCTGGGAAGCTGAGGCAGGAGCATCACACATTTGAGCCCAGCCAGAGCAACTTAGCAACACTGTCTCAAAACAAAAAATTAAAGGAACTTGTGATACATATTCATTCCAAAGTTTTAAAGCCAAAAACCTTTGGGAGGAGAGAGATTCTGCATGACTAGGAAAGAAGCCATCTGGAGAAATGGGGAGATCACACAGGCCAACCCTAGCTCTAGGTACCCCATGGGAGCGGGAAGTTATAGGGACAGCTCCAGGAAGAAGTAGAGTTCAGATACTTGTCTGTAAAAAGCTTTCAGCAGCATACATTGAGCACCCAGCACAGGCCAGGCCAAGTGCCCTAGGGACTAGAGATAGTCATGGGATATAGCATGAATAAAACAAAAAACACTGTCTTCATGAATGTACATTTCTTTTTAGATAGCATTTGGCTGGGAAGGCCCTGATGGTTCCATAATTTCAGATCGTTCATATGCATTCCAAAGTTTTAAAGCCAAAATTCTTGAGGAGGTCAGGGAACTCAGATCCATCTTTAACCAGACCTCTGTTTCTGAGAGTTGAGATTCATAGACAATAGTAAAAGCTAACCAGGGCTGCAGCTCCTCACTTAATGATCCATCTCCTCTAGTGGAGTAATAGTGCCTGCTCAGATGTTGGATTTTACAGCCCTGAATCTTAGCAATGGGTTATTGAAGGTCCAAACCAACAAGTGAAAAGAAAGAAGACAGAACAAAACTTAGAATCCAGTCACTGGAAATTGGTGTTGAGGGAAAGCATGTGAACCAGAAAGTCCCTGGAGAATGGAGCAGACAGAGTTGGGAAAGATCAGATCATAGGAATAGCACCAGTCATTTCTGCATGTGGAGGAAGAATGACGACTCAGAAGTTCTTTCATTGAAAAGCTAGCTTTCTTCATCTGCTTTAAAATGAGGTGGTGTTTCATTGCCAGCAAGCAGAGGACAAGGAGAAGTTGGTGGATGTTATTAAATGTGTTTAAGCATGTGATAGTGTGTTACTTAGTTTCCAGTTACTAGCAGATGGGTAGGAAGGTCACCAACTCATTCATCTGATCATTACTTGTCTTGACCAAAAGCCCACAAGAATATACACTGAAAGAATAAAATCCTCGTTACCATTTAATGTTCTTTTTTTTTGGTACCGGGGATCGAACTCGGGTCCTTGCTCTTGCACAGCAGGCAGTGAAACCACTGAGCTAAATCCCCGGCCCTACCATTTAATGTTCTTTAAAGCCTCATTTTAATACTATGAAATCAGATTTCAGAGAATATCATAATTAAGATTTTCATTAAGAGAAACATTTAATACTATTTAAATCTATAATGACTCCCAGTGTTATCTGAATTCATTCTCATCATAAACTAAAGTGAGCTTTTATCTTTACCTTGGCTACATTTCCTTTATTTAACCTTAATGTACAATGTTATTAAGACCAATTTACTAGCTACACAAAAGTAACATTGCTTTATTATAACCTCACCTTACTAACCAGAAATATTAATCTGGTTAATCACCTGCCATATGCACCACACTAGGCTGTGAATAATTGGCAGCTATCCTTAAAAATAAAATTTATCCTGGAAAGTGAATACTTGCTGACTTAAGGATGTTATCCTGTGTTCCAGAGATGGATGGGCACTCTAAAGGAGGTGTTCCAGAAAGGATTTAAGCATGGAAGTTCTTTTAGAATAACTGTAGTCTTCCAGAGTGACCACTTTGAAGGGAAAACTGTCTTGAGTGAACTTACAGTATTTATCAGATTACTTAGTATAGCTACTAGATATGTTGAATTTTGACTGGAACAGCTCACTGGACAAATCGAGTGACAGTTTTATTTGGTAGAAAAATAGCCCTATTGGGAATGAGAATGACTTGGCAAACTTGTGGCTTGCCTGCAGCTGTTCCTATTCAATAAGTAAGAGAAATAGAAGGCATACAGTTCAAACCATATGTCAGAATTTTTCTAAATGCCATCTTCCTTATACCAACTCTATAAGGTATCCCCATTTTACAGATGAAGAAACTGGATTTCAGAGAGTTAGGTTGTTCCCAAAGTTAACTCCTAACAGTAGGAAGGTTGGATTTTTTAAAAATTTATTTTTTGTACTGTGGATCAAACCCACAGTCTCAAGGATACTAGCAAATGCTGCAACACTGAGCTACAGCCCCATCTTAGAAGCTTAGATTTTCATTCACATTTGACTACAGAAGGTTGGTAACTCCTCACACCCCATCACACAGTGTTCATCACTGCACAAATTCACAAACATTTTCAGAAACATGCAGGCCTCTTTCCCCACTGGAGGAATTCTGGACACCCACCTTCCTGCCAGGTATGTCCCAGAAAAGTCTTCGAGTGCTCCCTGCACTGGAAGAGAGGTTAATACAAGAAGGGAGAGATTAGGGGCCCACCATAGTGTTAAATTTTTAGGAAAGGGGCTCACCCATCCGGTACATCTCTTTCTCACATCTGCTTTAGCCTACAGTGTAATGCTGTGCTAGGCAAAATAATGCAATCCCTTCAAAGGTTGTATCCAGTCCTAGGAACCTGTTCATGTATTTCGTGGAAGTGGGGCACAGTAGTAGATAGAATTAGGTTGCTGGCCAGCTGACCATAATGGAGTATCCATTAAGTGTGGAACAGGGAGACTGAGCAGTGCAGTGTGAGACTTGACTGGTCCTTGCTAGCCTTGGGGATGGAGGTGGCCACAAGCCAAAGAATGGGGCAGTCCTTGGAAGCTGAAAAGGCAGAAACAATTCTCTAGAATCTCCAGAAACAGATCGCCAGTACACTCAGATCCATTTTGGACTTCTGACCTGCAGAGCTGGAAGACAAATTCATTCAATTACTAAAATGTGCTAATCTGGCTTCCTCTGAGAGAGCTACCTGGCCTGTCCCAACACCAGAGCTCCTGTACTGGAATAGCCACCAAGCACCCAAGTGTTAACAAGACATTCTGGTCAAGATCTTGCAGTCCCAGGACTGCCAAGGAAATGGGCTGAGAGGCCTTGAAAGAAGCTCGGCTGGCTGTGCTTGGCATGTGAATGGTGAATGGCTCACAGGCTGAACTCCAGGCTCCCATCTGCTCCTTACTAGCCATGTGCTCTTCAGTAGGGCACTTAACCTTTCTGAGATTTTGGACATCTGTAAACCATGACAGTTCTGTCTGCTCTTCCATGCCAGGTGTGTGGACAAAAGGGAATACAGCACAGAAGAGGCTGTGCAGTTACTTTGGTTCAGTTCTCTGTCGTGAAGCTGATGGAATTGGTGCCTTCATACAGTTGTTGTTTTTGGTAAAGCATAGATGTGTGGTTTTCATCATTTTCTTCTAAATCTGCAGTTAATAAGAAAATCCTGTTCAGCCAAGAAATTGATTTGCTAAAATGCCGACTGATGTTTTAATGTATTTCCTGTAATTATAGCATATGAGTGCTAAATGATCACTTCATCCGTTTTTCAGGCAAAGACACATGTTCAGGTTGTTGAAAAATAAGATGAACCCTTTACAAATAGAAAAACTCAAATTTTAAAAGGAACATAAACCCAGTGTTTATGAATTCCTTCTGAGATTTTAAGCACAGACAGCTATATAAAGTGGAAACTCAGGCTATAATATGAAGCCAGACAGTTCTCAAGCCTCAAAGGATGCCAACTTTTCTGGAGCCTTCAAGGATGAACTTAGGTATCTGAAGGGACCTAGCCATTGCAGGTTTGGTTCTTATTCTGCTTTTCCCTTACCCCCTCCTCCTGCCAGATTTCAGTCTAAAGAATGAACACGTACTTTACCTCAGGGCAGAATGTAAGGAGTTGAAGTTCAGGGTACAGTGTGTGCCCTAGCACCAGCCGTCCACCTTGACCCTGTGTGCACCTCTGCCAAAGGCAGCACCAGCTGGGACCGTGAGCAAGGCCTGTCAGTCCGGAGTGCTGCTGCTACGTGCAAGGCACGGTGCCATCTCATCAGCAGTGACAACGCCCTGTGAGCCGTCAGCCGCAGCAGGCTCCCAAACTCCCCTCTGCGCTCACATCTCCCTTAGCTAATGATATCAAGCTGCATTCAGGTGACCTGCCATTGCCACTGTCTCCTGAGAGTAGGTGAATCACTGGGACTCATTTTCCTCATCTGTCAAATGGAGGAGCTGGAGTGGATAAGGGCTCCATTTCTCTCCAGGTTTTTCTGGAAATGGAGATTACATCCATCCTTGTGTTGGAGGTTCTGTTTAAGGAAGCTGAACGGAGAGGGAGAGGATTTGTTTATAATTAATATAATTTTTTATTATAACAGCAACTCATTTTATTATAAAAGTAAGTACAATGCAGAAATATAGAACAGAGAGCAAAACCTCTCCCTTAACTGCCTCGCCCTGCACCCAGGCAGTGCCAGGCGGATGCTTCTCCATCCAGGAGAGGACCTCAGCCACCTATCAGCACTCTCGGGAGAGTGGGTGAGATTCTAAAGGTGAATCTTTGTTTTCTTTTGATGCTTCTGACAATTGGTGAAGGAGAAGAGTATCATGTATAAAAGTCTGTTTTGGACCCAAGGGATCCAAATTCAGATCTTACAGCCTAATTAATAAATCTACATGAAGTTAAATTCCAATACTTGAGAGAGAACTTTCACTGTTTTTAGAGTAATACAAAAGCTACAGAAGACAAAAGAAGTGACAGAACTTTATGGGATTTTTTTTTTTTTTGCTGTTGTCTTAGTTTCCTTGTATTTGAGACAAAATACCTGACACCCGAAGCTTAAAGGAGGGGAGTTTATTTTGGCTCATGGTCTCAAGATTTTATCTGTGGTTGGTAAGCTTAAACACAGAATCAGCATGGTGGAAGGGCCTAGGGGAAAGAAGGCCGCTCACATCACGGCGGCCAGGAAACAAGAGAGAAGGGAGGGACAAGGGAGGGACATGCATCCTTTCAGGTCACCCCCAGTGACCACCTCTTCTGACCACATCCCACCTCCTAACATCACACTCAACTGATCCAGTCACCTTCCAGAAGCCCCGCCTCTGAGTGCATGAGAATTTGGGGGTTATTCTTGATCTAAACTATAACCTAGATACAGCATTACATTTGCATTGCTCATATAATTTTTTAAAAAGTTCTACACAAGCATTTTGACAAATCTATGCTAGAAGAGTTGAATGGATTCAAGCAAAACACCCTAATAAATAACACATTAACAATTTTTGTTGGCCAAAGAGTTTTAACAGATAATTGCTACGTCCTTTTAGGCTAAGTTTTTTAAAACTAGGAATTATATTCGGAAAAAAATAATGAAGAATTACATTACTAATTACAGGAAAACCAACTTTAAAAATCTTAAGCATAGTGGAGTCAATGCCTCAAATATTGATTGAGCAGCTATTAGTTGCAAGGCACTGTGTGAGTAGAAGGGTGAGTAAGCTACTCCCAAGCACTCAGGGTCTGGCAGGAATAAGACAGGAACCTACAGCTATCTGCTGGATGGCCTATTCCCAGAGTTGTGAGTATAAAATAAGGAAATGCATCCAGTTGAAGAAACAGTCAAAGAAGACACGGGGCCTTAGAAGATGGGTGTTATTTGGTTTTTGTGCTTTTTTTGTCTTTTGATGATGCTGGGGATCATGCTAGATGAGTTCTCCATCACTGAGCAACACCCAGGCCTGGGTGGGATTTTTCACACTCAAGAGATTGAAGGGCTTTGTGGGGGTGGGGGGCACAAACTGAAGCATAGAGTTGCCAGGCCCAGGGTGTGTCGGGTAGACGAGTCCAATTTGGCTGGAGTATCCAGTACGTGTGGGGGGATGTGCAGTCATGCCAGGCTTAAATGTAAGGCCACAGAATCAAAGCTTTCTAAGTGAGTGATGGGCGACCTTCAAGGCTTTGGAACAGGAAAAGTGATTTAATCAATATTAACTTAGGTCAATGCTTTGAAAATTGGCCAAGTTGCTCAGTAGAGGTGGCGAGACAGTCAAGGACGGGAAGATGAGTCCCAGATGGATGGTAAGTAGTTGCTGTGTCATGACATTACAAGTAAGGTGGGCTAGGGCTGGGGATTTAGCTCAGTAGTTCTGCCACCTGCCTCGCAAGCCCAAGGACTAGAGTTTGATCCCCGGTACCCCCCACCAAAAAAGAAAGAAGAAGTAAGGGGGGCTCAGGATTTTGTGGAAATAGGCTTGGTGAAATAACTGTCTAGGATCTAGTGAAACTGGAGATCAGATCACTGATTTGTGTTATCTACTTGTTTCTTCTTTGTAAGAATCCTTTTTTGGTTTATGTTTTGTACTCTGAGTAACTAAAGATAACAATACATGGTATAATAACTTGTTATTCTTCTATTATTTGATTATGACATTTTTATTTTTTCATAAAATAAAAAAAATCAGTTTCTTAGCAGTTGTGTGATTGTGAGGATATTAACTTCTGAGTTTTTCCCATCTACCAAATGCGCATAGATCATGGGGTTGCTACGTGACAGGAAATTACTCATCTAAAGCACTTAGCTTAGTTGTGACACATGGTGAGTGCTCAGTAAATGTTAATAATGTCCCTAATTCCAGTTAATTCTACTAAATTGGAAATGGAATTAGGAAGGGAACAAGTGCCTCACTCAGGTGATGGACAGGGACGCAGAGCTCTCGGAAATCAGTACAGTAGCTGGAAGCCTGGCACCTGAGGCAGGCGGACTGTGTTCAGATTCCTTCTACTACTTCCCAGCTCTTTCTTGTTCAGGCTGCTTCATCCCTCACATCACTCTGCTCTAAAGCAGGTCCTATCAACTGTTCCCCAGGGAGCTGCTGAAAACAAAGTGACATAATGCTTATGACATGTGGGCTGTGTACCTGATGAACTTTGAAGTGCTTACAAAATACTGGTTATCAGTGAAGGGCAGCAGGTTTGCCCTTCCATTGGCGGTGCCATAATGTAAAAGAAGGGGAGATGTGGAGCAGGGACTGGGTGTGAAGGGCCAGACCCCAAGGAGAGCATTTGAGGTTAGGGTAGGAGTCACTGACACAGATCATTGTAGCTCTACAGGGAGATGAGCCAGGAGGGGACTGTAGAAATTGGCCCAGAGAAATAAAAAAACAAACCCAGGATAAGTGGATGCTTCACGAAATCATTGGGGGTGGAAGAGATGGAAGGGTTATAACCAATAGTAATATATGCATGAACCTTGATCCGACCTGAAAAAAAGTCATTGAGACAACTGGGGAGCTCTGAGTAAGGACTTTGTATCAGAGTCTAAAAGGAAGTTATAAAAAAATAAAGAATAAAAGGAAGTTGTTTATATTCTTAAGTATGATAATCATACTGTAACCATGACAACAATATCTTTATCCTTAGGAGATACAAGGTAAACTACTTAGGGATGAAAAGCGGTTACACATGGGCGGGGTGGTGATAATAAGGCAAAACATTATCTCTGTGCAGTCTAGGTGGAGGGGATGCATATGGTATTTATTGTACTAGCTTTTCAACTCTTTCTGGATGCTTGGGAATTTTCAACAGAAAAAAATTGAAAACTAAAGAGGCCTGAGGAAAAATTGTTAGGTGAACTGGTCTACACCTTGAAAAGGAGTTCGTTGGAGGGAAAGCATGTTCCACCTACCAAAGGAGGGATTTCAAGAAGCAAGACATTAAGGAAGATAAAGGCAGAAAGAAGTCCTGTTTGGTCTTTGGAGAGTGGTGACTTGGAAAGACCTGAGTGACCCATGAAAGCTGACCTGCGGGGAGGCAGCAGGGACTGCTTCACCCTGTCAGCTGAGAGTCTTCGTTTTCTTCTGAGAGACTGAGGGTTGCTTGGGAAAGGGAGGCGAATAGGGACGGGGACGGAGGCAGTAAACGCAGAAGAGGAAAGTGGCTTTGGATGGGAGGGATGCTATAAACTTTGGGCCAGGATGGTGAAGACACGGAGAAGGAAGCACTCTAGTGACAAGGGATGAGGTCATGGCCTGCTAGTCAAGTGGCAGGAAGTATAAGGCAAGAAAGGCGGAAATGTGCTACACCTGCTGTTGGGTTGTAACTCAGGGAAAAGATAGCTGAGGTGCAGGTGCTTCCTGCACTGGATGAGCACCGTGTGGGAGGCACTCGGACACTGCCCGGATGAAGTTCTAGAGATGAATCAGGGTGGAAAGCAGTCATGGAAACTAAAGTCCCCTTTTCACAACTTAGCGCTGGGCAGATTATCCACCAAGAGTTGAGGAAAACTCGTACTGGTTAAAACCGTGATCCGTGTTTCCATGCCCTCCCTGGGCTGGCACGGCGCATAAAGCACACAGAGTGAAGAGTCTTTGGCGTGTAAAGCAGCTTCTGTCCTTTCAGTCACCAGCCTCAAGTGATATGGCACCAAGGATGCTGGGGCTCTTTGGTTCCCCTTCTGTGCGACTCTGTTTTTCACATGCGTCAAGGCACAGGAAGTCAAAGGCACCCGTGACGTGGTGGTTTTGGTTTCGCACTGGTATGAACTTTGCGTGGGAGGCCCCGCATTTGGCATATCGCGGCCCACGGTGGAATCAGCCAACCTCTATAGCAGGACCTTGGCGGCAACGCAGCTGTCCCCGACCCGGTCCTCGGGGTCCTCTTTCGGTACGGAGGCCGGGGGCGGCGCGGAGGGCCAGCCCAGCTCTCGCAGCCTCGTCTGCAGGGCCTCGCGTTCCGCCTGCAGCCGGCGCTCCAGGGCCCGCAGCGCGCTCCGCCCGCGCTCCAGGGCGCGCTCGCCCCGGGCCACGGCCGCCTCCCTCCGCGCCAGCTCGCGCTCACGCCGCCGGCCCTGCTCGGCCAGCGCGCCCATCTGCTCCCGCAGCCGCGCCCACTCGCGCTCCGCGGCTGCCACAGGGCCGGGCGCACCGCTGTTCCCCAGCTCCCGCCGGTGCGCGCTCTTCAGGTGTCGCCACAGAGCCGAGGTGCCCGCCTGGAAGCCCGGGCCGCGGCCCACCTGCTCCCCGCACAGCCGGCAAGTGGCCCAGCGGCCAGACGGGTGCCCGGGGCGCGCAGGTGCCAGGTGAAAGTACCCCCAGGCCTCGGCGTAGGGCGCCCCCAGGCGGCCCGGGCATGGGCCGCCCTGCACCGCAGCTTCGTCCAGCCCGCTGTTCTCTTCCATGGTCAGTGCAGGCTCTTCACTGGGCATCGCTTTCGCAGTGTCTGCACCCAGAGAGCAAGAGGAGCAATTATTATCATATACACACAACTTATGGCTGTGATTAGCCGATGAAACTGTGCCTCCGTTTATTACACGTGCAACTCCTATAGATCCCTGGGTTTTCTTCCTCCTTATAGTACTAACCGCGAGGATGCCACAGAAAAGCAAGTTACAAGGGTCTCGCCTTTCTCATGCTAGGAATCCTCTTTCAGATCAAATTACTCCAGGTAACATTTACACTACTGGTGGGAAGTGAAACTTCTTGAACAGAAAGAAGCCACCTAAGTATGTGTTGTGGGCATAGGTTAGATTTAACTAGTCTTTACATCCTTTAAAAAAGGTTATTTTTTTCTCTTTGGAACAAGGGCCATTCTTCTCTGGGTGCTGCAAACTTCAGAAACGAGCAAAAAAAATTTTTTTTAGGATCAGAATTTTGGTTCTTTAGGGGTAGAAGTGAGTAGCTTTTTAAAATGGCTTTCATAAAGAACCCAACACATGATCTTAGACAAGCTTTCTAGGGACATTTCATGACAGTGAGAGAACACAGGACAGACTCCTGGAGCCTTCAGAGAATTTACCTCAGTGACCTCTCCAGTGCCTGTGCCTGATGCCAGCTTCTGAATCAGCAACAAGGAGATGCTAAAGGTCCAGATGCTCTCTGGTTAAACACAACTGGGAAGGACTAGAGACAAAGATGAGAACAGGAAAAATAAGCCACTGCAATAACAGCATTTATTGGAAGCTTTTAATTCAATTGATAATAGTCTTGTTACAGGTGCATTATAATTCTCTAAACCTAATTTATTCTTTTTCCCACCAAGCAAGTCCACTCAGGATTAGGTGTGCCATTTAACAGATCTCTTGGATTTTAAAAAAAGAGGATAAGAAGCCGGCAGATTAGAGATACCTAGCATGTCTGTGTGTCCTTGAGGTTGAATCAAAACAACAGGTGTGTAACTGTATGGTGCTGCAGTTTGAGTAAAGATGCTGGAGGACAACTCCAGGGTGAGGAGAGCTCCAGCTTAAAGGAACAGATGAGAGGGACAGAGCCCCAGTGAATTGCACAAGTGCAGAATCTGGCACCTTGCAAACATATGGCCTGAGCAGACGGGAGACCTGGGTGGGATCCACACGGCGACCTGGTGCCGAGCAAGAGGTTCCCAGCATATTCACATGTGGCCAGGGTGTAACTGGGACCCATCTTAAGTCCTATCATCTGAGTTTACTGCTTAGGGGATCAGAAGGCCCTGCATTTTTGTATCTCCAATACCCGAGATCGACTGTGTGGGCCCAAGGAAGGGACTATGACACAGATCTGCAGAGAGCTCCTGATGACTGAAGGATGGTCTGAGAAACTCCGGTTCAGTTTAAAATTGGTGGTCCGACCTCTGTGCTGAGGAGCAAGGCCAGCTGTTGTGATAGTCAACCTGACTCTATGTTGAGCCTCAACACCATTTTGTATCTGTGTTAGATAAAACACCCAAAACCCGCATCTTACTTGGCAAAAAAATTTGTTGTAGCTGTAGGATGTTTTATAGCTCACCTAGTGTATGAAACTTTCTTTTGCCTCCACTAACCTGACTTGGTTCTGCTTCTGTAAAATTCCACTGGCGCTTCTCTTGAGCCCTCCCCAATTAAAAACATGGTTTAAAAAAAAATCAAACTGCTTCTCAGCACCAAAAATACTTTCTGGGTACTAGCCCCTTCTCAATCACTTGCTTAAATAAACAGACTCAAATCTGATGCAGAATGTGACACATCTCTGTTGTTGTAACTCACTCGTCCATAACAGATGGTGGTCCCAGTGAGATGGCCATGATGGGTGGACTGGCCTCACTGTGGTCCCTCCCATCTGCAGCAGGAAACTATAGGGGAGGTGCTCCCTGAGACATTCTAGGGCCCGTAGTCTCACTGCCAACACTGAGAGGACTGCAGAGATGCCTAGGATACCTCCAAATTTTCCAGAGTCTACCTGGTCTGGTCTGAAGGTAAGGATACTTCTGGTTCTGGTGGAAAACAACAGTCCTTGACAAAGGCATTCCCTGGGCTCCTCCTAAGGTCAGTACCCTGACTGGGGTGGCCCACTGATCTGGTCTGGTCTGGCTGCAAGTCAGCCAACCTGAGAAATCCCCGGGGAAGGGTTTGGAATGTTTTTAACCTCTGAATGGCTGTTGTATAAATGGGTGTGTGACTAGAAATGGACAGTGTAAACTATAGACTGTCCTGTCCATGCCACATGAAAAAGAGGGGGATTTCTCCCCCTCAGAGTGCTGGGGTCTGAATGAGGTCATACTGTGATTCCATGGACCTGTCTAAGAAAGGCCAAGTGGGTGCTCTTGCAATGAGATAAATATGCCCCAAAGCCTAGACAGTACTTAAAGTGGCTGAGAGGCCCACAGCTAGTTGACCAACTGAGTGGTTCCTCCCACAAACACCCCCTTCCTTTGTGTGTCATGACATCGTTCAAGGGTACACTACATAGATACTAAGGGTTTTTCTCTATGTCAGATGCCCCCTGTGTGTTCTTCTCTTTCATTTGTTCTTATAGCTCCCATTCTTGGTTATCTCCTGCCTGCCCTAAGTCTCTCTGCCATGGGGTCATCAGCCTCACAACCTGTTACATCACGGGCCTACATGCTTAAAAATTTTTTCCTCAGGATTTTCTGATGATTATAGAATAAAAATGTCAAAAAGCAAACTTCACACTTTTTACGAGCTCAAATGGCCCTCTTTTGGTGTGGGATGGCCCTCTGAGGGCTCCCTCGACCTGGCCCTGGTTCAAACAAACAGTTTAAAAGGTTGTTACTGGGTCACCAGCACACCCTGATCAGTTCCCTTACATCGACTCCTGGTTTACTCTAGTACAACATCCTCCTTCATAAAGGCCTGTGTCACAAACGCCTCTTCAAAGTGGTTTGTTTCCAAAAGGTTTTGTCCCCCTCATGGACACACTCCAAAGAGACAAAAATTGGTTCTGCAACAGTCAGATGCTGAGAAAGTCTCCCCTGTCCACCTCCATATAACCCTAGTTCACCACCCTCTCCTGTCTGTCCAGACCTGCCTGCCCTGGACTCGCTCATTTCCTCCTCTACTTCCCCCGCTACCTCTTGCCCCATATCCCATCCCAGCAGGAGGTCACCACCTCCAAAAGACACAGTCCAGAGGCTCTCTTGCCTTTGAGGGAAGCCCTACCTCTCAGTGGGGCAGGACCAGGAACCCGCCTGTTCCTGGTATATGTTCCTTTTCCACTTCTGACCTCTACAACTAAAAAACCCCAAATCCACCACTCTCTGAGAAGCCCCAGGTTCTGATTTCCCTGATTGAGTCTATCTTTAAGACTCATCTACTGATCTGGCATAATTGTCAATAGTTGCTGTTGTTGACCCTGTTTACCACTGAGAAGTGGGATAGGATTAGGTTTGAGGCTAAAAAGATATTATTGGGAGGGCATTCAGAGGAGGCCCACAGATTGCTAAAACATGGATTCCCCTCTGAGCGTCCTAAATGGGACCCAAATTCTTCAGGGGGGAAAGAAGATTTGATCACTTTTCACCAAAACTTGTTAAAGGGGATCTGGGCAGCAGCTCAAACACCCATAATTCTGTCAAAAACCACTAAAATAACAACACAGAGACCAGAAGAGTTCTCCACTACATTCCTAAAGAGACTCTGAGAGGCCTTCCAGGTTTATACCCCATTCGACCCCTCAGCTCCAAAACACAATAGAGCTATAAATTTGGCTTTTGTTACTCAGTCTATACCTGATATTAAAAAAAAAAATACAAAAATTAGAGAGATTGCCCAAAATAAACATCTCACAGCTACTAAAAATAGCTCAAAAGGTGTTTAACAATAGAGATTCAAAAAAACAAAAACTGGCCACAGCTATGACAAAAAGATTAGCCAAAAAACAAAGATCTTGATGACAGCCATCAGAAGGGACCCCATAGGACCCAACTCCAAAAAGCCCAAAGGACAGGTGTCTAAAAGGCCAAGAGTACACCTGCCATTGGACAAAAATCAATGTGCCTATTACAAGAAAAAAGGACACTAAAAAAAATACCCCCATAGGTCCTCTGCCAAGATACTATCCCTCCCCATATCTGAGGGAAAAGAAGATTTAGACTGAGGGGGCCAGGGCTCCTTCTCTCTTGGTCCCCAGGAGCCCATTATAAATGTTAAAATAGGGGGCCAATGGGTCCATTTCCTGGTGGACACTGGCACTGAGAGGTCAGTGTTAAAAACTCCTCTGAAAGAGCTTTCATCACACACCATTCCCATCCATGAGGGCACGGGAGCAGTTCAGAACTGCCCACTCATGAGTAAACAACTGGTAAACCTGGGATCAAAACAAGTTACTCACTCTTTTCTGGTGATACCAGACTGCCCATTCCCCTTGCTGGGATGAGACCTCCTTCATAAACTAAAAGCTACCATTTCTTTCACTCCAACCAAGGCTTAGATGTCACTCCCTTCATATCAACTGTCCTTGACTAATGCCCTGTCCAAAAAATCTCTTCTCTCAATCCCCCCCAAAAAAACAAAACCAACCAACCAACCAAACAAACAAAAACAAGCCCTGAGGGCCTATTAAACAGACTCCAGGCAGTTTCCAAAGGTGTAGACAAAAACTAATCCACCGGGTTTGGCTGCTCACCACCCTCCAATAATAGTTGAGCTCTTGACAACAGCCACGCCTGTGCGAGTTTGACAATACCCTATCTCTCAAAAGGCCAGACAAAATAGCCTCTCACATTAAGAGGCTCCTAAACTTTGAGATATTAACTCCCTGTCAGTCTCCATAAAACACATCATTCCTGCTGGTACAAAAACTGGAGATGTCAGATTACATGCTGGTTCAAGACTTAAAAAGGTTAACCAGCAAGTGATAACTCTACACCCTACTGTCCCCAACCCATATACCCTCCTCAGTTTGCTGTCTCCTGAGCACCAAGTATATACTGTGCTAGATTTAAAAGATATTTTTTTCAGTGTGCCGGTTGCCCCAGCTAGCCAGCCCATCTTCCCCTTCGCGTGGACTGACCCAGTTTCCAGTGACTCATGCCAGCTCACCTGGACCTGGCTGCCTCAAAGATTCAAAAACACACCTGCCCTCTTTGGTGAAGCCCTCTAAAAAGACTTAGTGAGTTTTAGATCCCACCACCCTAACCTCACCCTGCTTCCATATATAGATAATTTGTTATTAGCTGCTACTAGCTATTCAAAATGCCTACAGGGGATGCGAGAGCATCTTCAGCTACTAGAGGAGTTTTGTTTTTCCTCAATATTTCTTTGACAGTTTTATGTAATTTTACATACCTTTAATTCTTTAATTGGTTGTTTCTTTTTAGTCTCCCCTTTTAAATTATTAATTTAACTTTCACTGTTTATCCTTTTAGTCTATTCCATATTATTTTTGCCATTTTCCTTTCTATGGTTATTGGTGTTATAGATATTTTTTGTAAATAGGTTTTTATTGTACGTCTATATCTGGTCTGCCTTTAAGTTTGTTTTTGTTTCTTTTTTACTGTTGGTTGTTTTCACCTCTTGAAGAAGTGCTGACAATTGAGCCCAGCAATTGAATATGTAGAGTGAATACTTTGCCCCTGAGCTATAGTCCCAGCCCAGCTGAGAGAAGCTGAACTTTATCCATAACCTAGTCCTGCTAAAACTTTGTCCAATACTCAAAAAACAGGACACAAAAATCCCCAGGTGATGACCAGGCCCCAAGTAGGCATAGAGAGGGGAGAGCTAAAGATACCTACTAAAAATTTACCCCCTTAGCAATAATAGAAAAAAATAATATAAATGTAGTGATCTCATCAAGCAGAAGCCCTAACATAGGTTGCTCCCACACTCTTTCAGCTTGCACAGTGCTAACAAAACTGGGGGAGAAACCATATACACTGCTGTCCATAACATACCTACCTGATCTACCAGAGGGCCCCCACTCATGTGAGTCCTACAGAGAAGGTGGGTCTCTTAGGTTTTAACACAGTATACTCAGAGTCAAATCCAACAGTCACTGCTGAGCCAGGCATGCGCAGCACCACAAATGTTGGCCAGGACAGCGCTGCCCCTCTGAGAGTGGCAAAGGGACATAACCTGTCTGGGCAGCCATTTGCTCTCGGAGGACTTAACCGGTGGAAGGCAGCACAGTACAGAGCCACCTCACTTTCTCGGCCTCCACATTGGCTGCATTTCAGTTCAGTGTGATCTGTTCAGAATGGATATCCAAGAATGAAGAGTACAGTCAGTGGTCAGTGCTGACAGCCTGACTGGCTCCAGAAGACAATCCAGATCTCATTTCAACTGCCCTGACTATGCACAGAAGGGGGGACCTGAAAGTCAACTACCTGGCTTGGAAGAGAGCCTTTAGGGACTCTTCTGCCACAGTGGACCACAAAAGAGCTCTTACAAACTAACACAAGAAAGGCAAGTTACCCAGTAAAAAATGGGCAAGAATGTGAGTAGACAAATGACCCAAGATGAGGCTGAAAAAGCCAGGAATTTTGTGAAAAGACACACATGTCTTATATTCAGAAATATTCTATAAAAGTATCAATAAGACATCACTTCATATCCATCACATTTAAAAAATGATGATGTCTAAGAGCCAGTGCTAGAAGGGAGGCAGAGAAAGGGGCACACTAACACATTACTAGTGAAGATGCGAGGACTTTTAGGAAAGCACTCTGGCAGTTTTCAGATTAACTAAAAATAGATGTAATATCTCTTTTGTAGAACTAAAAGTACTAATTTACAAAGTCATATGTTTCAGTAAGTCAACTGCAGCATTATTCCGAACGGCAAAAGACAGAGGAAGGCCTAAAGGCAGGAGAATGGCTGCATACCTAATATCTGCTCACACTAGGGAATATAACCCAGCCATATGAAAAGATAAAAGCTCTGCCAGAGATCCTAGAGGGATTTCTGGAGGAATCATTCAGTGTATGTAATATGATGTCATCATTATTAAATAACACATAGATCTGTATAGGAATTACAAAGATACAGATGTTCTTCAACTTATGGTGGGGTTGTGCCCCTATAAACCTGTCGTAAGTTGAAAGTATTGTAAGCAGAAGACACATTTAATATAGCTAACCTACTCAACGTCTTAGCTCAGCAACATAGTACTGTATTGTTGTTTGCCCTTGTGATAGTGTGATTGACTAGAAGCTGCAGCTCCTTGTGGCTGCCCAGCACCACAAAGGTATGATGCTGCATATTGCTAGCCCAGACAAAGGTAAAAAATTCAAGTATGGTTTCTTCTGAATGTATATGGTTTTAATACATCTGTAAAGTCAAAAAAATCCTAAGTTGCACAATTGTTAGTCAGGTACCTTCTGCATAGATAGATATGAAGAAAAATAAAGAAGGAGACATTGTGGATTGAGGTAATGGCAGCTGATTTGAAAGGAGTGAATGGGGGAATAGATAAACCAAAAATGAAATTGAAAGGTATTAAGCATGCATGTGATCATGTGTATGCATTTACATAGACTGTATATATAACACAGGATTTATAAATAAATAAAAAATAGCTGTGTAAAATAATCCTTGGTTCCTCAGGCATATAAGCATTATCAGGGCCAGGCCAGCCTTATCTTTGGAGGTTGGAGGGGACAACCTCATAGGGAAGCCCATTGCTGGGCCCCTTGGGAGATACGTGCACATATTGTACTGCTGCGTGGGCTGGAGAAAACTTAGTATGTAGGATGTCTCGGTATCTGGTGGGCCAGTCCCCTGCCCAAGCAGGAGATCCTGTATCTACAGGAGGAGCAGGATGTGATGGGGGAGGAGCTAATCTCATTCATCTTTCTGGCTCATGGTGAGCACTGAGGGATTCTGCATTCAATGAAATGACATCCTCCCTACAATGTTTTGTAGCTGCAGGTCACTGAGTCTCAGTCTCCCCATCCATTAAATGAAATGATAACGTTACCTGCCTCTAAACAGGTGGCGGAAATCAGGTATTCCAAATAATCACAGTTGGACTTAGCAGTGCTATATATATTTAAGGTATGAACCACAAAGAAGCTATCAACATTTACTGCTCAGGTATGCTAACATTGACATTTCAGTGGCTAAAAGGCAGTGTTATTTTTCTGTTGGACACTGTTATGGTTTAGATCTAAAATGTTGCCCAAAAATCTCATGTTCAGAAGTGGGGCCTGCTTGGAAGGGGCAGGTCATTGGGGGGTATTCTCATCCCCAGATCCTCCCTTCTCTCTCTCTCTGCTTTCTGGCCATTATGTGGTAAACAACTTTCCTCTCCCAAGCTTTTTTGCTTTGCCATTTCTGCCTAGCAGCCAGGTGACCATGGCCTGACCTCACTGAAACTGTGAGCCAAATGAAACCTCTCCTCCTTTAAGTTTCCCAGTGGCAGGAAAGAGACTAATAACAGAAAATTGGTACCAGGTATAGGATCATTGTACCTGATCATGTGCTTTAGAAACCTTTGGAACTGGTTTGTGGGAGGACTTAGGAAAGGTTTGAAGGTGCTGAGTAGAGAGCCTTAGAAGGCTATTAGCAGAGGAAACAGAGATTGATGGGAGATTCTGGGCAGAGCTCTGAAGACCAGAATGTTATTAGCAGGTTAGACAGTAAAGGCCAGGCTTAGTGGGTTTCAGCTGGGAATAAGAACTCCATAGCAGTTTGACTAGAGGCCATGTGTGCTACACCCTGGCAGAAAATTTGTCTTCATTTTGCTAACGTTTTGAGATTTTTCAGGAGACAGATTAATTGCAGTGAATTAATTGATCTGATGAAATTTCAAGGCAGTCTGATGTTCAAGTTGTGGCATAGGTACTGCTAGTTGCTTTTAGCCTTATTTATAGTGAGAAGCAGGAAAAAAAAAGCAGCAGATGTAAAAAGTTTTCAGTTTCACCAGAAAGGAAGCACCTTCAAATTTGGGGCAAAGGAGAGCACAGTTGGTGAAAAAATTAGCATTTTAAAAATCTAAGAACTTTGTACAGGCACAAAAAGAAAGATACCTTGAAGGGCATCTCAGGAATCAGCAAGATTCCATCCATAACAGGTTCAGAGGTGGAAAACGTTAAATCTTTCATTTGAGAAGACAGAGTCTAGGATGTCTACTCATTCAGGGGCATCAAGGGAAGTGTATCAGAGTTCAGCCATCCAGGCACTCAGACACCACTGCAGTCATAGTTGAAGGGGGCCCAGACTGCTCAAGATAGCAGCCCACCTTGTCCTTATCCATGTCGCACTGGTCTTTTAGGCACACAGAATGTAAGAGTTACTGGGTCAGGGAGGCTTACATGCAGATTTTAGAAGAAGGCCCGAGAGGCCAGGCAAAAATTTGTGACAGGGTTACAGTCCCTAACAGGTATCCCTGAAAGGGTGATTCTTGAATCTATGAGAGTGAAGCCAGAAATGTAGTGGGGACCCTAGGAAGTTAGAGATGTCAGGAACGTAGATCGCCTGCTGAGGAAACCCACAGGCAGCAAATAGAGCCAGCCCAAGAGAAAGGCTATATGGGCTGCAAACAGCAATGCTGTAGGGGTAGGGATGGCCCAGCCCTTTGAAGCTCACATCTCACCACAACCTACCCTGGGTGCTGGACATGCAGCTATAGGATTTAATGTTTGACCTGTTGGCTTTCAATATTCTTTTGGTAGATTGCTTTCTGTTCCCCTATTCATCCCTTTTGGAATGGGAATTTTATCCTGTGGCATTGTATGTTGGCAGTGTTGAACTTTCTCATTGATTTTCAGAGAGGTTCACAGTTAAAGAGTTTGCCTTTAGTCTCAGAGGAGACTTTGGACTTAGACTTTTCAGCAATGTTGGAACTGATAAGACTTCAGCAACTCTTAGAAATGGACTAGATGTATTTTGCATAATGAGATAAATATGAGCCTTTTGGGGATCAGGAATGCAATATTATGGCTTAGATCTAAAATGTCCCCCAAAAGTCTCACATTTGGAGGTGGGATCTGGTTGGAACAGGCAGGTCACTCGGGGAATAACTTGGGAGGATGTATTCTCTCCCCAGAGTCCTCTCTTCTCTGCTTCCTGGACACTATAAAGTGAACAGCTTTCCTCTGCCATGCTATTTCAGCCTTGGAGCTACCCAACCATGGATGGAATCCACTTAAACTGTGAGCCAAAATAAACTCTCCTCCTTTAAATTGTGGTTGTTGGGTATTTTGTTTCAGTTTCAGAAACGTCGCTAAGACTGACATTCTATTATTCAATACAGCAGGTAGTCTAAGTTGGAAGAATCCCCTAAGGAATTTAATACAAAAAGCAAATTCAAGAAAAGAATAATAGATCTAAGACCTTCACTCTCCAAATTTAGTTTCACTTCCTAAACTGACCTTCATGCAAAACAGGTTGCTCATTACTCAGGTCAAAAGACATAAAGTTGAGGTTTTGATTAGCCTTGGGATGCCCAAAGGAGTGTCTTAGATCATTTGCCAATGCATGTTTCTTGCGATATGAATTTCTCCCTGATCAAGTACCCAATAAAATGCAGAGTCACTCATTTGTGGTTAGATAACAAGAAGAAAATAAAAAATAAGAACTCACTTGATTTTTCTTTAGGCATTTAAAAAACTACCACAAAGGTGCTGACAGATGTGATTATTTCACTTACATCCATTTACTCTATCCAACTCTTTCATTCAAATGGTCACTGTGCCCCTGGTCAGGGTCACAGACATGCTTGCTCCCAAGAATTCCAAGAGGAATATAATATGGTCTGTAGCAGGAAGTTCACCACCTGATGGGGAAAGAGATGTTTCTGACAATAAGTGTGATACCCCTGGTAAAGGTCAGGCTGTTATTCATTCATTAGGATACATTCCATCATGCCACATGTGTACACTGGAGAAAGGGAGCCCAAGGGGCAGAGACTTGGGGACCCTGACCTCGATGTTTATAATGCTCAGCATCCCTTCTGTGCCCACCCCTACTGGGTATAAAATGCACCGTGTTGTCCATCAACAAAACCCATTACAATCAGTGCTTGGCACCAATAAATTCCCAGTTCTTCTATGTGTATCTAGATGCCTATGTTCCTATTTGAAGATAAAATGCCTTGAAGGTACATAAAAGCACTGCTAGCATAAAATTAATTTAACAGTGGAAATTTTTTAGTCTAATTTCAGGGAAAAAAACTTAAAAAAAGAAACAAATGTAGAGTCCAGATATTTCATGGAAAGGGAGAGAGAAAATGAAGGGGTACCGTGCCTCTAAACACTCTTTTGAGTGAACTAGATTTGAGCATCCATTATCTGGAAGGAATGATGGGAAGTCTGAGCCTGTGGAAGATCATAAATTTGCATTAATTTTCTCAGCATTTGGATCTTTTCCTGAAGTTCTATTCTTCCAATAACCTATCAAGTTAGAACCCAGATTCTTCAATATAACTTCCCCATGGATCTTCAAAGAAGAATGCTTTATAATTTTCATAAATTCAATTTTTATAGATTCTGAAGCATTCTTCTCTGAAGTATTACTTTTCAGACCCATATAGCTTTATTTAATAGATGTGATCTTCCTATAAGTCACCCACAAAGATCAATTTTATTATTTTGTACTTATGCCTGTACACATAAAGATAGTAAGCAGGTCAAAAGCCAAAGAACCAAGAATTGTTCTCAAGAGGAAATAACAAATGAATTACATTTTTATTTGTCCTATAGTAAAGTCTACTCACATTAGCAATTACTAGTTTCACACTAATGAAATTCACAGATTGTGTGGAAATGCTAAAAACATTTTCATTTTACTGTATCCACCAGTAACTTAAACCAAAGCAAGACATAATAAATAAAATAATTAACCTCGACAACGGAAATGTTAAGAACACCGCAATTCATTCATCTACTATGTGTCCATATCTGTTGATCTACATGTATTCATCTTATAAACAGGTCCAGACAATTAGAAAAATTAGTCTGGAATAATCAGGATGAAGGCTCAGATGAAATTAAAAAGCAGGCACAAATGCCTCTAAACTGTAAAGTATAGACATCTGGGTGGGAAATAAAAGGTTAGAAAAAGGTTATGTATGGACTAAAAATGTACTGGACCCACAGCTAATTATCTGGTGAATCAGAGATATTCTCAAAACATCATATGCCAAACTTTTAGATATTTCCACCATTAGCTAACAGGAACGATGCACTCTCTTCTCTATTAATGCATTTTAAAAATGAGTGTTGTAAAGCATTCTGCCCTAAAGTAGACTTTTATTTCAGATCTGAATTATTTTAATATATAAGGTCCTAAAAGAAAGGTAGTGATCTATTTTTTCTTGTAAAAAATGAATAATTTAATGTGAACTAGAGGGACTTAAAGCTGCCCTACTTTGAAGGCCTTAACTCAAAAGATCTTTAAACTGAACATTTGGCATTTCTGACTCTTGGCATTTCTTTTTTTGTTTGTTTTTTGGTACCGGGGATCGAACTCGGGTCCTTGTGTTTGCAAGGCAGGCAGCGGAACCACTGAGCTAAATTCCCGGTCTCTCTTGGCATTTCAACATATTGTTGCATGCTTTCTGTTCTCGGCTGCCTCGAGCTATTTCTGGCCAAAAAAATGTATTAAAACCCCGTTAATAAAAAGTACAACAATGAATAACCCTGATTATGGCCACTTACTAAGCTATTTCTACAGCAGCGGCTCTGAAACACGGTGTCCTTGTAGTAGCTGCTGATCACAAGTTCAGCTGGGGCGAGTCCTTCTTCCTTCCTTTCCTAGGGCTAAAAACCCTTGGCTTGGCGAAGCTTCAGGTCCTCGGCCGGCAGTCAGTGTTCACAGAGAACCGCCCAGGGCGCCCCGAGGACCGAGTCCCTTTGTTCAGCACCGCGGGGAGGGCGGGACCCGGCGGGGACGGCGGGGGGCGTGGCCTCAGAGGCTGGGGTAGGGAGTGGAGCCGCGGTAGGCAGGCTTTGGACCCCTCTACCCGAGCCCTGCGCCCCTGTGTCCTCCACGATCTCCGCTCCGTCTCCCCCTCGGTCCCCTCAGCCAGTCCTCTCCCGGCGCCCTGAGGGCGCGTAGACCCCACCGGAAGCCCCCACTCCCTTTAAAGACACAGCACCCAATTCTCGAGTCTCGGGGGGTCCCCGGAGCTTGGAGAGGCTGGGAAGGGGCTGCTGTCCTCGCGTATGCGTCATTCACCTTCCAAGACCTGGCTCGGGCGTCCGCGGCCCCGCCCCGGCTGGGAGGAGAAACCCGTGCCCAGTCCTAGCTGGGGTCCCGCTGCCCTGGGCTCTGGTAAGAAACCGCCCCGCAACGCCGAGCTCCGAACAGGGGTTCACTTCCCAAGGAAGTTACATCCTCTGCAGCAGTTCCCCCCTCCCCGTTATCAGCCTCTTTTAAATTTTTACTTTGAGACCAGGTCTCGCCAAGTCACTAAATTGCCCAGGGTGGGCTCGAATTTGTGATCCCAGGGATCAGCCTCCCAGAGTGCTGGGGTAACAGGCGTGCGCCATCACATCCAGCTGAGATCTCCTTTGTAAGACCACTCTTTGGAGAGCTGCTAGACCAACTTCAGGGGCGGGGGAGAGAAGTCTTGATTTATAGTCTTTGCTCTTTCAATGGCCATGTTGCCACCGCCGATTTCGAACTGCAAATAGTTTAACAGGAGCCGTAGGACGTTCCCGGATGTAACAGCTTTAGACAGGACCGGCACACACGTGACACTCTGCTCTTGTGTTATTGGTCAAGGCAAGTAACATGACTAAGGCTGCAGCCAATGGGCGGGAAGGAAGCGTCATTCTTAAAAGAAAAAGTGGCTGGCAGCAAACTGTACGGTAATATGATCCACCCTGACTGATTTGGACTTTTTTACCCCTTTGGTACTGGGGATGAAACCCAGGACGTGAATACCGAGCAGCACGTGCTCCGCCCCTCAGCTACACTCCTGGCCTGTCATTTTTTAAATGGATTTTTTTTCTTTGTACTGGATTGCAAAGTCCATTTAATGGAATTTCGAATGATTTCAGAAGGAAAAACTGGTTGGTGTCTTCAAGGGAATCATTACTATTAGGTTACCACTTTTCTTCTGGTCCAAAGGACATTCTTAATGTGGTCTAATGATTAAAAGTAAATGAATCAGGTTAAAAACATCTGTAAGTTTTAAATCATGTTTTAAAACATCATGTTTTAATGTATGAAAAGATTTTTAAAGTTTATTGTATCTAGCAATCTTTTTTAACAAGAAGCTTTATTTATTTTTTGGTGCTAGGAATCAAACCCAGGACCTCACTCATGCTAAGCAAATGCTCTACCACTAAGCTACTGGCCTTGTTTTTGTTTCTGAGTTATTTGTTTTGTTCTTTGTTTAATCCCTGGGGATTAAACCCAGGGCCTTCGTGCTCAGCTACATCCCTAGCCCTTTTTATTAATGTGTTTTATTTTGAGACAGGGTCTCATTAAGTTGCTAAATTGCATGGCTTTAAACGGACCATGTAATAAAACATTTTCATGAGCTCATAGAAGAGTTTTCACTATGTGTTGGTTATGGGAAAATCAGGATTTTTTTTTTAATGGTGTCTTACTGTGTTCCCCATGGTCTCCAACTTGCCATCTTCCTGCCTCAGCCTCAGAAGTTGCTGGGATTATAGGAGTGCCCTTAACACCTGGCTCCCAAAGCAGTATCAATAGGAGTCTAGACTTTCAAAAGACCATTCCTGCTCTGAAGAAGCTTACACTCCAGTAAAATGGAAAGAGGAAGAACGGAACACATGATATAAGAGGAAACTGTCAAGTGTGACACCAAATTGAGAAAGCTACATGTTTTTTAAAGCAGTGGGAAAGACCTGGGAAATGGAGGGACTTGAACTCCTGGCCTTATCCATTCATTATCCTAGGAAGTATAGTTTGGGTTTATTTTTTAAAGTCCAGAGAAAAGAAGCCTGTCTTCCCATGTTTGATCTAGTGTTTGAACTTTCTGTAATCAGAAATCTCTTCCTTGTTCTTTTAAAAGGAATTGTAAATAAAATTATATGTTTCAAATATCTACTAATTCTTCTTCACTTCACATTCTTTGTTCAAGTTTCAGCTTCAGTTCTTGTTTGGTCGTGGCAGTTCCCTGGATACTCTTCTAACAATAAATACAAAACTTTTCATTTTCATAAATGACCTCATTTATAGCCTCTGCTCTAGAATTTGGCAAAGAGTAAGGACCTGCCTTTTACTGTTAAAGCAGAATATTTGCTCTCCAGATTCGTCCCTGAAATTATAACCTTGAAATTCTCCACCTAATCCTTATTGATAACCCAATTTAAGGAAACGAGATTGCCTCAGAGACATGAATTGTAGAGCTATGTGCTTGAGTCATGTGTTCTCAGTACATCCTAAACATATTTTTGGTCTGTAGCTTTTCCATTTTTTGTGCTGTTTTATCTGGTTTGGGTACAAGAGTACTAATGGCTTCATAAAAGAAATAGAGAACTATTTCTCCCTCTTTTGTTTTTTGGTAGGGTCTGTGAAGAACTAGTAAAGGTGTGAATGATAAAGAATTTGTAAGAAATGGTAAAGGATTCTTTTAACAGTGGCTTTTCTTTGTGGGTCCCTTTTAAAATTTTTTTTTAATTTATATATTAATTGGTGCATTTTAAGTATCCAGTGCATTTACATTTATCATTGGGTGTTTGTACCTGAACATTATGTATCTTAGTTCTTATTTTTTTTCCCCATTACCTGTGTGCCCTTCACCCCCCCCCTTCCCTATTTACATAGACTTTGTTTCCATTTTTTTCTTTCTCATAATTTTTTCTTTCCTTTCTTCCCTTTCCCCTTCCCCTCCCACCACCCCTCCACCCTTGGACCTTTTCCTATCTCAAATTATCCATTATTTGTTTTAATCATTTTCATCCTTATTTATACTTTCAGTTTCTCACACTAGAGATACTATTTGATATTTACACATGTGTGTCCTATTTATTTTACTTAAGACTATGGCCTCAATACACATCCATTTAGCTATAAATGACTCTAGTTTCTCGTTCTTTACGGCTGAGTAGTACTCCATTTTATTAAAAAACCACATCTTCTTTATCCAGTTTCCAGTTGATGGGCACTTGGGCTGTTTCCAAACCTTAGCTATTACAAATTGTGCCGCTATAAACATAGGTGCACATATATCGCTGTGGTATGATTCTTTTAATTCTTTGGAGAAGATACCCAGTAGGGGACTAGCTGGGTCAAATGGGACCTCTAGTCCTAGTTCTTTGAGGTATCTCCATACTGATTTCCACAGTGGTTGCACCAGTCTGCACTCCCACCAACAATGGAGAAGGGTTCCTTTCTCTCCACACCACCGCCAGCATTTGTTATTGGTTGATTTCTTTTTTTTGGTACCAGGGATCGAATTTGGGTCCTTGTGCTTGTGCAGCAGGCAGCGAAACCACTGAGCTAAATCCCTGGCCCATTGGTTGATTTCTTGATAGCAGCGATTCTTTGTGGGGTGAGGTGGAATCTCAGTGTTGTTTTCATCTGCATCTCTTGAATGGCAAGTGATGTTGAACATTTTTTCATATATTTATTTGCTGTTTTTACTTTGTCGGAGAAATGTCTGTTCATTTCGGATGCCCATTTTTGAATTGGGTCTTTGAATTTGGGGGGTCTGATTTTTTTCAGTTCTTTATATATTCTAGATAGTAGACCTTTGTCTGAGGTACAGCTGTTAAAAATTTCTTCCCATATTGTAGGTTGTCTCTTAGCTCTGTTGATGGTTTCTCTTGCAGTGCAGAAGCTTTTTAATAAGATGAAATCCCAATTGTTGATTCTTTGTGCTAGCCCCCGTGCTACTGAAGTTTTGTTCATAAAGTCTTTTCCTATGCCAATGTCATTGAGAGTTCTACCTAACTTATCTTCCAGCAAGTTTACTGTTTCTGTCTTGATATTTGGCTCTTTAATCCACTTCAGGTTTAGTTTAGTGCATGGTGATAGGTATGGGTCTAGTTTTAATCTCTGGCAGGTTGAAATCCAGTTTTTCCAACACCATTTATTGAGCAGGCTATCTTTCCTCCAATGAGGGCGATTGGCTCCTTTGTGTGGGTCCCTTTTTGATTACTAATTCAGTGTCTTCATTTGTTGCAGGTTCAGATTATATCTTCTTGTGTTTGTATCTTTTGAAGAATCTGCCCATTTCATTTGTTCTCTAATTGGTATATAGTTATTACACAGTTGTTAATAATATTCCTTTAAATCCTGTTGTTTCTGTAAGTTGGCAGTAATGTCCGTGTCATCTGGTTCTATGTCTGCTTTCACTAAGCTGTCCCTTGAGGGGCCACCTCTCTGAAGTAGCTCATACAATTCATGATCAATGTTAGAGTCATGGTGCCATCCACGACAGCTGCCCACTGCGTCCCTTGTGCTTTCCTGATATGGCAGTGTCTGTGTCCCCTGAATGAATGGGACCTTTTAATTCCAAGGTGGATGATATAACAGACTGTTTTCCGGGCTGAGCTATAGGAAGGCTAAAAGTCTAATACAAAATCCCCACTCTCTTCATTTCCCAAGGTGGTCCTAAGGCGTGCCACAAACTGCATGGCTTAGACAGATATTTATTCTCCCATAGTTCTAGAGGTTAGAGCCAAAATCAAGGTGTGGGCAGGTCCATGCTACTGAGTTTGAGGAAAATATTTATGGAGGTTTTCTCAAGATGTGAATTACAGAGCTGTGTCCTCAGACTGCTCATAGCAGAGACCATTGATATCCTGCTGATAGCAAGGACCATTTGATAGCAGATAGAAATGGTTCTTCTCCTATGGGAAGCCTCAGAAATTAATTTATATTTCTCAGAACTATTAGAAAGAAATGGCTCAGAGATTTGCTTCAGAATTTCAGCTCCTTTTAAGAATCCATTAGTCTGCCTTTCTGCATTTGGCTGTGTTTTATGCCTCTATTCAGCATAAAGTACTACTTGCCTAAGCCTGGGGAAGGATAGAGGCGTCAGGGCAGTGTCCACCCTTGCATCCTCACATGCTTCCTATCCTGCGATTCTGAGACACCTCCTCCCTGGTACCCTCGCTGGCTGCTTCACTCCCTCCACATTTGCACTTCCTCTTAACATAAATGGAGGCAATGGGACAGTGACAATCAAACCTGTCTCTTATGGGACCCACTGAGAAATGCTCTTGTCTAAAAATAGGGGATAGGGCCAGGGATGTAGCTCAGTGGTGCCACCACCTGCCTTGCAAGTGCAAGGTCCTGAGTTCAATCTCCAGTACCAAAAACAAAAACAACACACACAAAAAACGTAGGGGATACTTTATAATAAAACTGCTACATCTTAAAGGAAAGTGGTAGGTATCCTAGCCTGTTTTCCTTTGCCATAACAATAGTAACTGAGGCTGGTATGTTATGAAGAAAGTAGTTTTATTTAGCTTACAGATCTGTTTGTTTAAGAGCATGGTGCTGGCATCTACTGAAGGCTTCATGGCAGATAGCAGAACAGTGGAGGGGGTATCACTGAGAGCATTGTGTGGTGTGTATGGAGCAGGTGCCAGGCTCTTCCAGAACAGCCCATCCTCCCATAAGCCCTGCATCAGTGCCCTGCCAGGGTGGTGCCCATGACCCAGTCACCTTCCTGGAGGTCTGACTAAACTTCCAGAAGAAGTAGAGGACACCGTTTTGGGGGCCATCCAAAGCTTTGGGGAAATCCTCTGTCTATGTCCGAACCATAGCGGGAGAGGGAGGGAGGGAGAAAGAGAGGAGGAAGGAAGGAGGGGAGGGGAGGAAAGAAGGAGGAAAAGGTAGAACTTCCTGTTCATAGTCACATGTATGTGAGTGTCCCTAGGAGAAACTTGTGCTTGGATGAGCAGAAGAGCTTGGAACAGGCAAGAGTCGTGGGTGACATTGCACAGCTAGCCTGGCCCCTTGCTCCCTGGAGGTGCGGGCGGTGGGGGTGGTGTCCTTGCTGCTGGTCTAAGGGCCTGGCTGGAAGGAACACCCGCAGGCTTATCTCATCGTGACTCCAGGAGCCCATCTGCAGCTGTGGTAAGAGTTGGTGTGCCCTGGCCCTGGTGAGAAGACATACCACACAAACTTCAGAAGTTTACAAACTCCTTTTGCCAGAGGAAAATACAAACTTGCGTGAAAGAGTTGCTTCAGCTATTTTCCGAGATAATTACAAAGAACAACAGTTCCTCCTGCTCTGGCATTATTATAATTTTTTATTTCATGTCTGTTTTACAATAGGAGAAAAGGAAATCTTCACCTGTGTGTGTGGCTTGCGGGGACAAGCAAAAGTCTGGTTCAGATCTACAGTTATTGCTCTGTCCTCAGAAGATCAGCTTGCTGTTGCCTTTTGGTTTGGACTGGAACCTGCCAGCCTACTCACCTGTACTTGTGACTTAGTTAATCCAAACTCTTCCTCTCTGATCTACCACGTCCATGTACCATGCTCCAAACCAGTACCATGCTCACCATACACTGTTTCCTGGAAGCTGGCCTTGCCTTCATAGCTCCACTGGGTGATTTCAGTGGCTGTGGTCAGACTTTATATTTTAGAGACCCCCATGAAGTCTAGTAAAATGCTCAGCAAATGGGGCCTATTTAGGACTTGGAAGGATTGAAAAATCAACATGAAAAGCATGGCAGGGGCTGCAGCTCAGTACAGAACATGTGCTTAGCATGCACATGCCCCAAATTCAATATCACCCCCCAAACAGATGTGCTCTACCACTTATATGAGGTGCCCCAAATAGTCAAGAGTTACAGTAACAGAAAGCAGAATAGCAATTATCAGAGGCTGGTGAAGGGAAATCAGTGTTTCTTGGCTACAGAGTTTCATTTTGGGAAATTGAAATATTCTGGAGATAGATTGTGATGATGGTTGCAAAACAGTACAAATGTACTTAATGCCACCAAACTGTCCCCTTTCTAAAGGACCAATCCAATGGGCATGCTTGGCAGGCCGCAGGTCCTGGGCTCAGCTTCCCAGTTGCCAGCTCCATTTTAAAAAGGGGAAACATTTATATCAGGCTTTTCATTTATATTCATTTTGTGGTTTATGTGCCTGCATGAGCGCAGTCGGCAAACAGTCCAAATCCATAGCAAGCAAAGTTCTAGTTTCCCTCAGAGTAATGGAAGAAGCTGTGATGATGGGATAAAGAGCAAGCTAATTAACACCTCAGAGCCTCAAATTTTGTTTGGTTTTTGTTTTTCATCTGTAAAATGATGATTAATAATAGCACTGACTTCCATAGTGTTGTCAGGATTGAACAAAATGAATTGCATAATGTGCCTGAGAGAGTAGGAGCTGTGAAACATGGTGCACTGTTTGTAAATAGCACCTGAAAGCTCTTTCGTTCTGTGACTTTAGCATAGAATCAAGAACAAAACAGAGTACAGATTCCTTGAAACAGTGTCTTGCCTGTGATCTCACATGTAGCCAAACCCTGGCAAGCCACCAGGTTGGTGGCTGAGGGAACAAGCCAGGGTATCAGGGCTATTTCTTGAAAACTGGCTGTCCCCACTCAGCCAGAAACAAGCCACCAGAGGTGCCTAAGCTCACCTTTCCCCAGCTGTGCCTCTTTCTTTAGTTCAACTTCAAAAAGTATTGGGAAGGACATGAAGAGCCCAGATGGTTGGCTTTCAAACCTGGTTGCTCAGGATGCCAGTACTCATGCAACCATATGGTCAGGGTGCCAGGCACTTTTCCCAGTGCAGAGGCCTGCTGAAAACAGGAGAACAATGAGGTGGCTTCCTGCATGGAACATGTGCTCTAGGCAGGCCAAAGAAACAGCAGCCACAGGCTCCATCTCAAAGGTCTTGCTCTTCACTGACAATGACCTATACTGCTGTGATATCTGTCTTCAAGAAACAAATGTCCTATATTTCTTCTTTACAAAGACTTTGAGCACATTGATCTTAAGGTCTTTCAAGTTAGCATGTAAAAAATTATTTGACTTTGGTTTAATATCAGGAACTTTATCAAGTTGTGAAAATGAAAATGCCTAATGAAAATGCCTGCAATAAATTGAAGGCCACATTAACATTTAATTTACACTTCTGATCAGGAGCTGTTTTTACATTCCTATTTACTAGTATGATGTACTATGGTTATTTCCCTCCATGCCTCAGTACAGTGGGCTATTTTTCTATTTCCTTCAAATAGCTCTTCATTTGAATGTGACTCAGAGTTTCCATTTTCCCCCATAAATTACATATTTATAGCACATCAGGAATAGTAGGAATGCTGGGCGTTTCTTGAAAGTTCTTTTGTATTTGAATTACAGAGAAAATGACTTAATGGGATTCTGAATTTTGGGCCCTGTTGATGTAGCTGGAGAGCAGAGACCCTGTCTCCTGGGTCTCAGTCCCATCTGTTCTAAACAAGAGCCCAAGGCTGATTCTGATTAGGGTGAGGAGAGCCTGGATGAATAGATGGGCTCCAGCGGTTGGGAGTAGAGGCTTTGACCTATGCTTCCAGGGTCCCATCATGCTGTGTACTAGATCTGAAAGCTGGGAACAGCCTCAGCCTTTCAACTCCTTTTGCTCCTTCCTTTGTAGACCTGTACTACAGGAGTTACACTCAGAATTGTAAGAAGAGAATAAGGGAAAGCATCATCAATAAATGATGCTGAGTATTCCTGAGAGAGCTATAAGCAGAACAGGGTGATTTCTATTCCCTGAACCCTTCTCCCTTGAGGTTACACCTTGAGAAGCTGTGGCTGATGACAGCAGTGCTCTCTACATGGGTATAAGAAAGCTACGAAGGATCAAGAATGGGAGCGGTATTGAGTAGGACCTTCAACTTGCCTCTGGCCCCACCTCAAGTGGAGGTTCCTTGGACCTCCTTCTCTTTACTAGGAATCACATTGTGATAGCCAACCTGACTCCATCCTGTGGAGTTTTTAGCAAGGCTTTTTGTGGCATATTTATTTATTTATTTATTTATTTTTAGGTACTGGGGCTCGAACTCAGGACCTTGTGCTTGCAAGACAGGCACAGTGTCACTGAGGTAAATCCCCGGCCCTTTGTGACATATTTTAGACATGCTTCCATTTTAAATGTAAAAGTTGTATAGGTTTTGAGAAATGTATACAGTAGTAGGCATCACCTCAATCAAGACACAGAACATTTCCATAACTCTCAAAATTTCTCTTATATTCTGTTGCAATTAATCTCTTCTTCCTAGCCCTAGGCACTAATTTTCCTTCTGTCCCTGAAGAAAAGTTTGGATTTTCTAGAATTTCATACAAATGGAATGTATCAGGCCTCTTTCATTTATCATAATACTTAAGAGACTCGTCCATAGTGTTGCATGTATCAGTAGATTCTTCATTTTTATTGCTAAGTTGTATTCCATTATATAGGTAGACCATAACTGATCCATTCCCTTTTGATAAACATTAGTTTCTGATTTGAGGTATATTATGTATATATTGAAAAGCTTCTATGAACATTTGTGTACAAGTCTTTGGATACATGTTTTCATTTATTTTGGATAAATACTTTGATGGGATTAATGGATCATATGGTAAGTACATATTTATGAGAAACTACTAGCATAAATAGCAGTAACATTATACTCCTACCAGCAATGCAGGAAGGTTCTATGTGCTCCATGTCCTCAGTGACATGGAGTATTGTCTGTCTCTATAATCTTTTTCCTCCCATTGAGTGTAAAGTAGTATCTCACTTTGATTTTAATGTGCTTTTTTTCTAATGCCCAATGGCATTTTCTGCAGCTTAATGTCTACTGACATTAAGGTCTTTCCAAATACTTATTAGTCATTTATATATCACTTATATATCCTCTTTTGTGGTTTGTCATTTCATATTTTTACCACTATTTAATTGATTTCTCTCTTCATAGTTCAATTGTATTCATTTTTAGGTATTACACATATAAGTTCCTTGTCAGATGTATGTATTACAAATATTTTTTCCCATTCTGTGGCTTTCTTGTCATTTTTCTAATAATTTTTTATAATGAGCAAAAATACTAATTTTGTAAAAGTCAAATTTGCCAATTATTTGCTCATTTGTTCTTATGTCCTAAGAAATATTTGCCTATATTTAAATTGCAAAAATTTTCCCCCAAGATTTTCTTCCAGGAATTTTGTCTATTACAATATGTAATATGAGTTAATTAGTGGATGGGCCATGAGGTAAGGGTCAATGCTTGTTTTCTTAAATGTGAATGTCTAATTGTACCTAGATGATTTGTTGAAGCATTACTTTTCCCATTGAAATGCCTTAGCACCTTTTCTGAAAATCACTTGCCCATGTATATGTGGGTCTATTTCTAGACTGACTCTATTCCATTATTATACATGTCTATCCTTTTTGATGTTATTTTACACCTCCATTCCTCCTCCTGCTCCTCTTTCATTTAAATTTTTAAAAATGTATTCTTTTACAGTATCTTGTTGTCCAGGCTGGTCTTGAATACACACTCTCTTGATTACTATAATTTCATAGAAAGTCTTAGGATTGCTTTGATTTGGTTATTTGAGGTTGTTTTCATTTCTGCATGAAGCTTGGAATCAATGTTTCAAATCCTAAAAAGAAATCTGGAATTTTTATTAGGATTGTATTCAGTCTTTGCATCAATTTGGGGAGAAGTCCCATCTGAACAATGTTGAATCTTCAGATTCATGAACATGATATATGTTTCTATTTACTTAGGTCTTATTTAATTTTCTTGGCAATGTTTTATAGTTTTCAGTGTACAGGACTCACAGACTTGTTAAATTTACCCCAAATGTCATGTTTTTTAAGATATTTAAAAAAGAATTGTATTTTTTTGTTTAATTTGCTAAATATTCATTACTGACAATTGAGTTTATATATTGGTATTGCATCCTATGACCTTGCTAAACTCAACTTAGTTCTAGTAGCTTTTTTGTAGATTCCTTAGGATTATCTAACCCAATAATGTTACCTGAAAAAGATTATTGTATTATCTTCTGTCCATTATTTATGCCTTTTCTTTCTTTTGAATGCCATTTTGCAGTGTGTTATGGTTTATACCTAAACATCTTCCCAAAGCCTTATATAGTCATAGATGGGGCTTTTGGGAGGTGACTGAATCATCGGTGTGTGATACTGGGTTATGGGCATGCAGCACTGGATAAGTCCATGGATGGGTTTATAGCTGGGTGTGAGTTTGGAGGTGAAGCCTGGTGGGAAGAGGTGGGTCACTGTGCATGTGGCCTGAGAGGGTATATGTCCTTCCTTCTCCCTTGATCCCTGTCTGCTTCCTGCTGCCATGCCATGAGCTGTTTGTCTCTCCTCTGCCATGCCCCTCTGGCATGTTACCTTGCCTTGGAGCCAGCTGATTATGGACTGAAACCTTTACAAATTGTGAGTCAAAATAAAACTGTCCTTCAAGTTGTGGGTGTTGGGTATTGTGTCTCAGTGACGAGACAGTAACGAAGACATAGTGGTTAAAACTTTAGCACAGTACTGAATAGAACTGGTGAGAGGATCTCCTTGCCTGTTCACCTCCTTAGGTAGACAAATTCAGTTTTTCACATTAAGTAGTTGTAAGTTCTTCATAAACATCCTAAAATGTAGTGTGCTCTTAAATATTACCATGTTCTAGAAATTCCAAACAAAGCCAATGATAAAATGCTCATCAACCCCAAAGTATCTTCTGTTGGTTTTATTTGTACATGTGAAAGCGTCAAACATGCATATCTACATCAATTACCCTTTAGTAATTGTATTCTACATGGAAGTTAATGAAGAGATTTCCCAATTATGCCATTGTCCTATTCCTTCCCCTCTTCCCAGTTCCCCCCACCCCCAGCTACAATCTTCCGTGTAACAGATTGAAATCACCCCTCTTGTTTCAGGCATGGTGTGTTCCTCCAACCCCTAGGGATACCTTGTCCTGTATTTATACCATAGAGTCCAGATAACCAGTTACACCACGATGATTGAAAGATGAGGAAGCAGGACTCACTCTAGTGCTGTTCTGTCATCTGTATGAACATTGGAGTTTTGTCTGTGTTTAAAATTTAAAAACAGTGAAACTGTAAGGTGTAATATCTTTGCTTGGTAAAGGCAAATATTCACTCCATACATGTTTACTGATTTGAGTCATACATCTAAAACTGAAGTTGATTCATTTAATTACTATTCTTGTTATTTGTTATTTACTCATTTCTGTGAAAGACCAATATGTAGGTCCAAGTTTTTTTCCCTTTAAAAATACATTAATGGAATGAAAGAAATGTTATTAATTTTACATGTGTATACTGTAATATCTTCTTTCTTTTTATTTTTGGCACATTTATGTGCATAATGTTCCATCAAAAAACCTTTCATTGTCAGCATTTCTTTTCTGGTGATTGTTACTGTTCATCTCAGGTCATGGTTATTCATGGCAGCAACTTTAGCACAGACAAAGGAAGGTGCTCAGGGTCCAGTGAGCTGCTTCCGCTTTGGCGAGTGGAGTGGGTGCATGGCCAGACCAGGCAGTTGGCTGCCCATGAGCCTAATAGTGTCATTGCTTCCAATTATTTGCTTCTGGGGAACATTTGGGGTTTTGTTCTGAGGCAGGGATACAATGAGACAGATGGATTAATGACAAATAGCCACAAAACAATTTTATAAAGTTCTAGATGAAAATCTTGTTTCTGGCAGCAGTGGGCACGGTATCAGAGGTCAGAGGTCAGAGGTCAGAGCTTGCCAAAGCTGCTCACGGATCACCTGCATCATCACCCTTGGCAAGTGTCCAGATCTACTGAGACAAACCTGGGGGCTCAGGAACCTGCTCTTAACCTGCACACATCTGCCAGTTGCTATAATGCATCCTAAACTTGGAGCACTATTCACATAGAAGGAGGACCAAAATGGGGATTTGAAAATGGTTCAAAGCTGATAAAATAGAAACAAATTCTCAGCCTTTTGGCTAAGATCAAGTGTAATAGAAACAAATGACCACAGTATGTTTTACTGCCTTTGTTATTTCACAATAGCTTTAATTATTAAATGGCCAGTGCTTTGTCTCTTCAAACTTATTGCTCTGCAAAATCAGGAGCTATTAATATCAGTTCTGTAAGACAAAATAAAGGAATATGACTAATAGGACAAATTATAAGCTGACATTCATCACATGGAATCCATGACCTGAATGAAAGGTTGGGGAAACTATGGGTTTCTAATGAGAAAGTCAAGTATAGTTAATTGTTCTCTGAATAGATTTGCATTGGAGGGTTGGCACCTGAAGTTTAATAACTAATTAAGGATTGCCAGCAAACATTGAGTAATCTGCATCTCAGTTCCATGTTGGATATGTTGCTGATTTTCATAGGACAGCAAGGCAGTGGAAGTGGATACCTGTTTTGAACCTCCAGTACAATACCTTGAAATGTACAAAAAGAAAGTATATAATAGTTGATGCAGAGTTAAGTAATATCTATTAAGATGACAAGTGAAAGATAAAATGTGGCATTTAAATCTTTTCTGATTGCACAAATGAGAAATGCTACTGTGATTTAGAAATGACCATTAATCTTTTGGACATCACTTTTTCTTTTTTTTTTTTGTACTGGGGATCGAACTCAGGACCTTGTGCTTGTGAGGCAGGCAGCAGCACCACTGAGCTAAAGCCCCGGCCCTGGACATCACTTTTATAAATGCTCTGGAAGTGACTCCCTCTTTCTATGACTTCATTGGAAGTCTTTCTGGCACTTGTTCATTCTCATCTCCATTTAAAAGTTGTTCATCCTGTCATTCCATGAATACCTACCTGCTGACAGCTATTTGAAAAACATATGCTAAATACAGTGAAGGATGTAAAACATATACATCCCCATTTCTACACCAGTGAGAAAGGGAAAGAGAAAGACATACATGTGAGAACGTATTTTTGTGTTTTCTTTGACTGCTACCTCTATGTCAGTTATTTGTTTGCATATTAGTTTCCCCCATTTGGAATGAAGGGAATACACTTTATCTTTTTATTCCTTTTATTGTCCCAGGACCTAACAAAGTGCCTCAATAGGTACTTGTGGAATTAACTACAATGGCTGCTGTGTGTTATCTTCTAGGAGAGAAATCCCTGGGAGGTCACTGGGGTATGGAGAAATATCTCATCTTACCTACAGAGTGTGGAAACAAACTAAAGGCATGGGAGTTATATGGGCCAGGTGGTTGAGGGCTTGACATAAACAGAAAAAGGTGGTGATGAGTTTTAAGGAAAAGACTGAACAAGAGTTCACAGATGAGAAAGTGTGGGGTTAGAAGTATATCACTGAACATTTGCTGATTAAATACAAAAATGTATGAAAGAAATATCTGGAATGACTTGAAAATGATACTGTTTGTGGAGATAGAAATGGAGGATTTGAAGGAACAGAGTGAGAGGGAAGGGTCCTCCTCTAGTTGAATGGAGAAAATGACACCCATGAGTTAGTGGTTGCCACTGTTAATGTTTCAATGCAACAACAACTTTTCTGACCTTGGAGGGAACAATACTGGGCCTTATGTCCCTGCCTTTGGGATAATGCCTCACTTACCCATCTGAGAACATTAATGATTCCATAATGTTTCATTAACTTGAACAATTTCATTCAAGAATGTTTATGGTCAGAGTGAAAAATAAACCTAGCAGAGTGACATGTGTTTATTTTACCGTCATGCATATAAGGGAAGACAAATATGCCAATAATACACTTCCAGGTTGGTAGAATCATCTCACAAATATTTAAGAAAAGAGACACATCAATTACTCTTACCCTCAGCCCATTCTTTGGCTGATCTAGGTTGCTTTCCTGATGGATGACTCAGACCTACATCTCTGCAGGGTCTGGGCCTAGTTGCCTTTGTGACACTATTATTGTTCATGTACCATTCCTGGTCATGGCATCATCAATAAATGTCCCAGCAAATCTCCTGTGTTCCAGGCAAAGCATCCCTGCACACATTAGGTGCCACAGTTTTACCTCTGTGTGGTAATCAGGGTCACTTCCTCTTTTCAGAGTGGTAGCTCCTTTCTTTGCTTGGCAGTCTGCTGCCAGCTTACAGATAGCAATCATAGCCTGAAGTTGAGTAAGAGATTTACCATTTCCCCGATCAGATATAATCTTTACTCAAAGTAGGACAATTAACTCAGCAGAATCTAAGCCGTGGGGATGAGAAACACAAACTTCTAAGGAGATCAAAGGAAATAATGCAGAGATGGGCCAATTCTCCTTCTATCTCATATTACCTGGACCCATATTGCTAGACACTGGGGATAGCAGCATGTATCAGCTGTGCCTTTAGCACATATATACAATACTCTGGAGGACAGGGTCAAAACTAACAGGCTGTTGTCCATGAGATGACAAGAAAAGGCCTTTCAAGAATGTCTGCTTTCAGCCATGAGAGAGTAAGCCAGGCTAGATTTACAAGACGAGGCAAGGACAACTTCCCACAAAAGAACTCCTCTGTGTCATCCATGAGATAAATAAACTGCAAGCAGAATTCAGGCAGGGCTGAGAATCATTTGTGCTCCCTCCAGTCAGAGTAAAGAGACCTTGTTGGATATACATTGACTTCAGTAGAAATCCTAGAAAGGCACCAATTTAATGCAAAGCTAAATTACATCTTAAATAAATGCTACTATAGAATATATAAAGGGTCCTAAAAACAGACCCCAAAGGAATCAATCTAACCTGTGAGTATAAGTTCAACAGTCTTTAAAAAAATACAACCAAGTCCAGCACCCAAAAAGGTAAAACTTACAATATCAAGGATCCAATCTGAAATTAATAGATGGATAAAGAAACAATAAAAGGCAAAAAAAATAGCCAAGAGAAAAATTAGTTTCAAGACTCAGATCCAGAAATGACAGGGACTATGAGATTAGCAGACAAGAATATTAATAGAGCTGTTAGAAATATGCTCCATATACACAAGGATTAAAGGACATAACAATGACACAATGAGAAATAGATTTTAAAAGGACTTAGCTAAATCTTGGAAGTCCCCTAATTGCCCATCAACAGATGAATGGATAGAGAAAATGTGTGTGTGTGTGTGTGTGCATATGATATATATCATATATATTTGTTATATATAGACATACTACTCAGCCATAAAGGAGGATAAATTTGAATCATTTGTAGGAAAATGGATATCCTTTGAGTCCATAATATTAAGTAAAATAAATCAGGCACAGAAAGTTAAATATTACATGATTTCTCTTATATGAGGAACCCAAAATATCAATCATTTGAAGAGCAAAATATAAGATGGAACATAGGAAATAGGGAGATAGACTTTGTGGAGATGGGAAGGGGATCTGTGAATGGAGGAGACGGGAGGGAGAAGAGGGTTAGGGGAAGTAAAAATGGTTAAGATGCAATATGTACTTGCACCAATTCCCCAAGATGAATGTAATTATTACTGAGGCTTCAGGTGGGTGTCTAGGGAGTTAAGGGGGCTCCCAAAAAGACCTTTTTGTTTTTGGGTCCATGCTTTTACTGTGGTGAGGAATGTAAAAGTGAGGCAAGGCTGGCTCAAAACCAAAGATCTCCCAAGTAGAGAAGAGGAAGTCAGGTCTTGAGAAGAATGACAAAGTTAGAAATGAAAGTAGTGTGAAACAGAGGTTTATTTATAGTATTTCAAAGATGGGAGCAAAGCTGCTGAATGGCAAGCGACAGCAGGGAGAACTCGAAATGAGCTTCCCTATCTGGTATCTTTGCTCGGCCCATACTTATAGGGGTAAGCTAGTCTGGGGTGAGTTAAGGGTTATTGGGGTCTTTACTGATTGGTATACTCTAAAATAATAAGGGTCTTAGCCTTTGTTGCTGGGGTGAGCTGTTGCTAGGGTGAGCTAAGGATCATGGGGTCTAGGGGTGTATAGTATGCATGGAAGCTGATTCCAAAAAATAACTATTCAACACCTGCAAAGGTTCTACAAGAGGCAATTTCCAGTAAGGAAAATAATTTATATTGGTCAGGATGTGGAGAAGTTGGAATGCGTGTGCTTTGCTGGTGGGAATGTCCTATTGTCCAGCTGCTGTAGAAAACAATTTGGCTGTTTTTCAAACAGTGAAACAAAATTATCATGTGATCCAGCAATTCTGCTCCTAAGTATATATCCCAAAGAATTGAAAGCAGGGATCCAAACAGGTAGTTGTATATCAAAGTACATAGAAGCAGTATTCCAAAAGGAAGAAACAATGTAAATGTCGAAACAGATGAATGGATGGACAAAATATGGTGTACACATATGATGGAATGTTATTCAACTTTTTTCATTTCTTTTTCTCCACTTTGGTACTGGCGATTGAACCTAGGGTCTCCTACATGGTTGTCCATGTCCCCAGCCCATTTTAAATTTTATTTCTGGGCAAAATCTTGCTAAGTTCCCCAGACTGATCTTGAACTTGCAATTCTCCTGACTGACACTGCTGAGTAACCAGGATTACAGGCTTATTCATTCTTTTAAGGGAATGAAATTTGAATACATGCTACAACACAGATGAACTTCGAAAACATTATGTTAAGTCAAACACAAAGGAAAAATATTGCATGATTCCACAAATATGAAGTTCACAGAAACAGAAAGTAAAATAAAGGCTGCTATGGGCTGGGGATTTAGTTCAGTGGCACCATGCCTGGCTCGAAAGTCCAAGGTCTTGAGTTTGATCCCCAGTACCAAAAATAAATAAATAAATAAATAAATAAATAAAAAGATAGATAAATAAATAGATAAATAAAAAAGGCTGCTAGGAGCTAGAGAAGAGGAGAATAGACTCACTGTTGGGTAGAGTTTCAGTTTGGGATGGCACAGAAGCTGTGGGGATGGATGGTGCTGATGGTTGTACAACAATATGAATATATTTTATGACACTGAATTATACACTTACAATGGATACAATAATGGAATTGTTTTGTATGTGTGTTTCCTACACAGTTTTAAAGACATAAATGCCATGGTTATAGAAATTTAAATTGCATTTGCCTCTATGTATTCCCAATGAACATTTTCTGAGGTCTGTCATAAATAAGCAAAAGAAAAAAATAACTCGATTCCAATATTTCCATGTCCCCGAGCCTTTGGACTCCTTCCTCAGGACTAGGCCAGGCAGGTTTCCCCAGCTGGACTTTATTTATTGCAAGCTATTGTTTTGCTCAAGCCTCAAGAAACCATCTATGCTGCAGGTATCCTTGCCAGTATCTCAAGTTTAAATTGAGGAAGGGTGCTTTCATGCCCTGTCTCTGCAGTCCAGCCTCTATTTCTATCACATCCTGCCAGTGTACACAGCCAACCCTTCCCTCCCTTCAGGAAGGTGTTTCCTACTGGAGCAGAAGAACATTTACCCACCTGCTTGAGCCCATATCCGCCTCTAATCATGATTCCGGTGTCAGTGAGTACAGGTGTGAGTGGAAGAAAAGTGCCGCTTTGCAGGCAAGATTCAGGGGAGACATTTTCAGGGTCTCTCCCGGCAAGAGGCAGAAGGACAATTCTGCTCTCCTACAGGATTAAAATAAATCTAGTGACTCAATATTCCCAGTCCTATCTACCTCATCCCAGGTCTTAAGAGTGTAAACTTTTCCTGTCAGTGCCCTAACCTTGAAATAGTCCTGTTGGGGCTTTGCAGTCTGTCTCCTTAATGACTGTCACCTGATGACTAAATCTTTGCCTTAATTTTCAAGACAGTAGGAGAACAAGTTCCTTTCGATATTGCCATGGAGACCTTCTGAAGATCACACTGTGCTTGACTTGTAGCTGGCTAACCTTTGTCATTTTCTTTTTTGAAGATTTCCAAAGCAATGAACAAAAGCCCATGAATTCTGCATCCCTTACACTGTAATTGTTATTGCCTCCATATTGCTCAAGTGCCACTGCTACCACGTGCTCAGAGCATCTCCTTCCACCTGCACCTCACCCCAGGCCTCCACAGTAAGAGCCTTGCTTTGCCACTGAATGGGATCCTTATTTCCAGTTTCTGTCCACTTACAACAGCCTACCAAAGGGAGCTCAAAAGCTCTAATTGCCTTGCACTTCTGGCTCGTGCACGAATGACTGCAAACAGCTTTGTAGGGCACCACAGGAGCCCTGGAGCAAATCTGGAGGGTGAGGTTCTGGGCCTTGGCACCCTCAGGGTACGCTTGTGTGAAGTGGGTCTGCGTCTACATGGAACTGGTCATCTGAAGCTGTCAGGGGAGTGAGTACTGGGCCACCAGCTTGCAAGTGGCGCTCAAGGTTCTGGCACTCTGGAGACTCTACCTGTAGCCATGTGTCAGGATACAAACATGTCAGCTCACTGCTGAACATTTACATGAACCCAGACAAATTGGAGGTCAATTCCTGGATGCATTTTGTCCAGAACAAGGTCAAAGTCCATTTACCTAATCAATATCCCTTTTACCTATGTGGGTCTGAAACTAGGTTTGGTTTGAGTCTTGGGAAGTCTATGGAGAAACAAAGCTAAAAAGCCCCAAACTTAGCATCCTTGCCTTGAGCCAGACATTAACCTGATGGTGATTTCATTCCCCAACACAGCTTTAAACAATACAGTTTCCAATGTCAAAACTCTGTTTATTTTCACATTCAGTTATTCGATATATAATCTAGTACAGGATGTGTTGTGTCTACATAAAAATTTACCAATGTGTTCCCAACCAGTTTATTATGAAAGGTACCTTTTGATTTAAAAAATATCTTTGGTATGCCAAGAAAAACAGATGCAATTATTAGGTTGCTATCCTATGTGCTCACTAGTTTTAGAAAGTTGTAAGTGCCTGAGGAGTTTTCAAAACATTTTATTATGGAAAAATTTAAACATATACAAAGTAGAAAGAATAAAATAATAAATTCCTGTGTTCACCTCAGCCAGTCTTTAGGGATCTTTACCCATACTCCAAAGGAATCTGGAATTCCAGCCCTGCTTAGCAAGTTGCCAAGATGGGCAGCATGAGAGGAAAATATCTTTCTTACCCTCCTTGTCTCTGCTTGAGTGAGTGATCACATCAAGCACCTTGGAAATGGAGTTTTTCCTCTCCAGTGGGTTTATTTGTTCAGGTTCCCTTAACCAGAGGAGGGTCAGGGCCAGGGCCAGGAGTGAGGCAGGGTCCAACTGTGCCCACTGGAGGGAGCAGTGTCCTGTTTCTCTGTAATCCACTCTAAATTGGAGCTGGTACTTGTCAGTTTTATTTAGCTCTGTTGTTCTTCTCCTTCTGCTGGAATAGCATTCATTTTTCTTGGACTGTGGGATGTGGTCCGTGACCTTCATATTGGCTCCAGTGTTACTGGCTGTAGTATTTCACAGTAAATGAAATGGCATAACATCATGGACCTTCTACCTTGTTTGACGTTTGCATTTTGATCAATCCAGGCTGCTCACTGTTTTCCATCTTAGTTCAGGGAAGCCAGAAAAAATTTGTGTTGAAATTGCATTTTTAAAGTATGTTTTTCTAATGAAAGTCCTTGCTGGCTTTGATTGTGTCTTCCAACTCTCCTCCCCTCTCTCTTCTGTTTTCACACTGAGATACAGTTGTTTTTCACAGTCTAGAGCACAGAAAAAATGTGGACTGTACTCTGTGTTGATTAGAACCCGTATGACCCTCTGAATTTTCTTTGGGGTGCTGCATTTGGATGGATCGATTGGCAAACTGGGGTGTGCATGTCAGCTGATAAGCTGGTCTGAGCAATGAATGAACAATTAACCATGGAGAAAAGACGGCCAGGGAGATGAAGTAGCCACCTGCAAAAGCTGCATTGAAATGTAACCAGGACTGTGTGGGGAGGCTAGCAGAAGGCCAATTTCAGCATAGTAGACATAGCCAATATTTAAACTGGGTTAATTCATAAGGAGGAGAATTTGGGTTCCTACTCTCAGGAATATGCCTCTCCAAGGGATGTCCCTATAAGGACAAACCTATCTAGTGCACTTATTTTGTGCTAAATTCTACTTTGACAAGATTAGGTGTGTTTTGGGTGGTATGGGTGTAGATTTAAATACTATTCTAAGGACCTTTCCTATATTACTAATTTAATCCTCACAGTAACCTTACAGACAGGGACTTCAGAGCCACAGCTTTTTATCCAAAAACCTCAGGATGAGACATGTTTCAAAATTCTTAATTTTCTGGATTTTAGAAATGTATATGACTTATACCTTATATTAGAAACCCCCCATGCTGTACTCTGTAGTCAAATGCACTAATACTTACGTGGTGAGGTACCTGAATTTTTGTTTTAGGTACCTGAATTTTTACATTAAATTAAAAAAAATGATTTGACATGAGTTGGTTTTCAGTTTGCTGCCAATATTTTGAAATAATTTTAGGTTTTTGGCTGCTGAATTGTAGGCAAAGGAATGGGGACTCATATTGCTATTCCTCATTTACACTCTTGAAGAAACTGATGTACAGAGATGAAATAACTTATAGGTATAATCTACAGATCAAAACCAGGTCCTTAATGGCCTGTGTACTCTGGCCTCTTACACTGTGGAGGAGTCAGGCTGATCACCACAAATGTCTCTTCCTACTCTGCCAGTCTTTGATTCCTGACCTCTAGCTTCAATCAGCTGCAGGGTAATCCCAGATAGACACCAAGAGCCCATTGCCAGAGACCTGGCAATGAGAGCTGGGCAAGAGATGTTAAGTAAAAGAAGGCTTCTTTCTACGGGGGTTCTGAGTCTAATTGAGCAAAGGCACCAAAAGAAAAATGATGTGACACCATCATTTGCCTTCAGGGACTCTCCTTTTTTATCTCTCACCATTGCCTGCTCCCTGAACAACACTATGTGAGCCCGATGGCTCAGCCTTGCTCCCCCCTTTCCACCTGTATTCCAAAAAGATTCCTCAGGAAAAGGGCCAATGATGTTTAACTCTTCTGCTCTCTAGAGGTGGGCTATGGAGTAGTGGGCAGAAAAGTTTAAATCCTGATATGGAAACTTGGGCAAAGCCATATAACTTTATGCATCAATTTGTAAAATACGACAGATAAAAATTACTCTGGATGAATTCAGGTTTTGTAGATTCTGTAATTCATATTGTTTTGAGGAGTCTTCTTTAAATAAAAGAACACAAACTCATGACTGTGAATTTGGAACAAAGTTTATTTAGAAATTATGCCCGTGGCTAATCAAGGAGAAGTATGATGCATTAGAAGTTAGAGAGATCTTAGCAACAGGCCATTTTTGGGATATACTTTACCAGAATATTTGACTGCGTGAACATATTGCTAGGACCTCTTACTGGAGTTAGGAAAGGTCCGCTCAGGAAGGCTCCCAAAGCTTAACATTCATCCATCTCAGTACATTTACTTCTGTATCAACCTCACAGCATTATGAGAATGAAATCAGAAGACGAAGTATATGCAAATCTGTTTGGTAATCACTAAATACTGTGCTAATTGATAGTTTTTGGATTTTGTTGGTGTGTTGTTTGGAGATGGGTCTCACTAAGTTGTCCAGTCTGACTTCAAATGAATCCTCCTGCTTCAGTATGTTCAGCTTGATAGTTACTTTGATGTTTTTAATTAGCATAAATGTTTCTTTGATAAATTATAAAATAAATTAAAATTTGCTGTCATCAAGGTATTATACAGGCTTATTATATTACCTTTACCTAGAGATTAAAAAATGTATCAGAGTAACATATGCACATAATTTTACAAAGAAATCAGATCTTGATAAAAGAATTGGAACAAAAATAGCAACCCATGTCTCACTCCTCACATTTTTAAACTCCACTTTCCAGTCAACACATTTCTTCCATATCGCTAAATAATGTGTATCATATTACTTTCTCCCGAAATATTGACCCTTGATATTATTTAGTGACTTCTATTGTGATAGATAAAGATTTCACTTTCTTCTTGCTGTTCTCCCACTATGGTTACACCACATATTTTACAACTGTCATGATATGAAATATTGTTAACAGCTGAACAAAATAGAGGACTATGATTGTGTTTCCTTTCATAGAGTTTAAAAAAAATTTTTGGATTTAAATAATTGTGTTATTTTTACGTTTGCTTAGTTTTCCATTTTACCTATACTTGAGTTCTCCCACTCTCTACAGTAGCATTCTATATATTTTTTCCACACAAATTCCCCACACAGCCAAGAGCATGGAGCCCTCCATCTCCGTGTCTCTGGCTGGTCTTGTTGCTCTCTATGCAATTGTACAGAATACCCATGGAGTGCCTGCTGGACTCCTCTCAGGGAGCACTGATGCTGGAGAGAACCCTTCCCATCTCCTTCTGAAGCAGGGAAGCCCAGCAGCTGGCATTTTTGCAGCTAGGATGAGGAGGACTTTTGGTGGCTCAGTAGTTTTACTTTGGAATCTAACTCCTTGTGGTTCATTTTCCCTCAAAATACACAGGCAGGGAGAGATTTTTATCACTTTGTTTGGAGTGTGGATGAGGACCAGATGCTGATCAAGTCAATTTTGGAAATTTTCTGTTATTATTTGAGTGTGATTCCCAAAGACACATGTGTTGACAGGCTCGTCCCCCATGTGTTAGCAATAAGAGATGGTATCTTTAAGAGGCAGGGCCTAATGGGAAGTAATCAGGTCATTGAGGGTGCTGCCCTTAGAAGGATTTGATAGTTCTCCTGGGACCCTGATTAGCTCTTGGGAAGGCTGTAAGAGCAACTTGCTCCCTCCCCATGCTCTGGCTTCTTCTCTTACTGTGTGATCTCTCTCTCACACACTCCTACCATGATGCCATCCCTCACCAACCCCTTGGTAGAACCACCACCCTGCCATTTGTACTTTCAGCCTCCAAAACTATGTCAAATAAACCTCTTTTCTTTATAAAGTTCTCAGTTTCAAGTATTTTGTTGCAGTAACAGAAAACAGCCTAATACACTCCCTACATGCATCAGTTGCCTTACCCCAACTAGTGCCCAGAGCTGGAGCTTTTCAGGGGTTGTACTGGACAAAAACATTTTGTTTCTTGGTGATTTCACTCTCTGTAGATTCCTGAAAATTTTCATCTTTTTCTATTCTTACACGGCCAGAAATCTCCAGTTACTTTCTGTCTTCATGTGTTGTTATTCAAAACAGAGGGCTCTCTTGGTTTCACCAGTGCTGCATGTATGTCTGTTTCTCATATTACTGTGGCAGAGAGGGGGAAAGCATGATGGTCTTTTCTCCATAATCTTGAATAGAAAGCCCTTCCAGGTCATTTTGATGTTAAATGAGTAAATGCTTAATTCTTACTTAGTGTGTTCAGCTTCCTCTTGGAAACCTGGCCTAGGAGAGCAGAGGGAAACATGGGATGGGCCCACAAATGCAGCTGGATTGAATGTCCAGGGCAGACAGAACTGGAAAAGGGCACATTTCTAAATGGCCTTTTCAAAAATGGTGGAAACTGCCAGTGGGTGAGGGTAGACCCACGGGTTGTGAAGGGAGGAGCAGACCTGCGATTCTGTAGATTGATGGTGGCTCAAGGCAGAGGCAAGGTGGAAGCAGCTTATTTGCATGTCTGTTCAAACTTATTTGTCTCAGCTCTGCCTTGATGACACCACCTGAGGTAAGACTGCTTCCTGGTTCTCAGTGTCTTCACACAAAGAAGTGCCAGTGGTCCAATTCCAGGATCAGTAAGTGACCCTTGTGGGCCTACGGAAAAGGCCTCCTTACCAAAATGTTCATGTTGTACATCTGCTCCAGGTATGAGCTCTACTTTGTCCTCCCATTTTGTGGATCTTGTCCATTTGAGGCATTTTCCACCCACCAGAGTAAGACGGTGTGCACTGTTTATGGAGTGAGATGGATAGAGACTTTTCACCATTAAAATGAAGGAAAGATTTCAAAGCCTGAGAAGGCCAAGAAGGACCTCAAATCCACAGACCGAGAGCTAAGGCACAGTCAAAGCACTCACCCCAGGAGTCACCAAAAATAAGCAAGGCAGGGTAGGTGGCATAATAGACTACTACTGCCCTACCCTTCTGGCTTACCACGTGGATAGTGACCAATTTGCTTTCCTTTTTTTTTAATAATAAATGTTTGCAGTAATTTTGAATTCATCTTGGCAAGTGGGTGCATGCACATAATACAGCTTTTTTCTTTAGTCCCCTACCTCTTCCCACCCATCTCCCTCCTTTTGCCTCTAAATCCCCTTTCCACATTTTCATTCTTTTAAAAAAAATTTATTTTATTGGTACATTTTAGGTATCCAATATAATGACATTCATCATTGAAATTTGCACCTTTACATAATCTCTCTTGGTTCTTATTTTTCCCACTTCCCCTGCCCTCCCTTCAA
>NW_004624869.1:1645897-1682063 GCF_000247695.1 Heterocephalus glaber
CCTTGAAGGTTTGCATTGAGAAGTCTGCTGTGATTCTGATAGGCTTTCCTTTGTATGTGATTTGTTTCTTTTCTCTCACTGCTTGTAGAACTTTGTTCTTCTGTTTGGTTTGTGAAATCTTTACAATTATATGCCTATGCATAGATTTTTTTTTGATCAAGACTAGTTGGAGTCCTATATGCCTCCCTTATCTGTATGTCAAGTTCTTTTCCCCTCCTTGGGAAGTTTTCTGCCATTATTTCTGTGAACAGTTTTTTTATGTCATCTGCACTCTTTCCTGTTTCTCCATTGAATCAGTCTTATGTTATTCTTCTTTGCATCATCTAGCAGCTGCTGGATTGATTTCTTGTGGTCCCTTATAATTTTGAAGCAATTTTTCTTTTTCTGTTGACTAGTAGCAAACTTATCTTCTACATCTGAAATTCTGCCCTCACATTGGCCCATTCTGTTGTATGGACTTCAATGGAGTTTTTAATCTCCTGGAAATCTGTTAACATCTGTTTTATTGATTCCATTTGTTTCCTATGTTGGGATTCCATCATGTTCCTGAGATCCTCTCTAGATTTATTAATCATGTCTTGTACTATGGGAACAATCTCTGCTGTTATCTGAAAAATTATTTCTGATTTCATTTTTTACAGATTCTCTTTTGTTGCCAGTTCAGGGAGTCCAGATGGTTGAGTATCAGAGTGTTCCATCTCATTTTCCTTTGGGGTTTATGTAGGTGATGTGAAAGTCTGGTTTTGAGACTTTTTTATGTGTCTTCTCATTTTGACCCTGTTTGGGGGTGTGCTGTTGGTGCCCACATGACTCACCTCCTCTGAGCTGGGAGCAGTGGGACAGCAGCTCAGAAGCCCCTTCCTCTGGGCTGGGCTCAATCATCTATTGATGGGCATGCAGGCTGCTTCCAGGATATAGCTATTATGAATTGTGCTACTACAAAAATTGTTATACATATATCACTGTAGTATGATGTTGTTAGCTCATTGAAGAGATACCTAGAAAGGTATAGGTAGGTCACATGGAATTTCTAATTTTAATTCTTTTAAGAATTTCCATAATGGTTGTACTAGGTTATATTCCCACCAACAATATAGGAGGGTTCCCTTTTCACTGTAGCCGCATCAGCATTTGTTATTTTTTGATTTATTGATGATTTCCTTTTTTTCTGGTGTGAGATGGAATCTTAGCATCTGTCTTAGCTATTTTTCTTGTTGCTGAGACAAAATATCTGACATCCGCAAGTTAAAGGAGGAAAAGCTTATTTCAGCTCACAGTTTGTAGAGGGTTCAGACCACAGTCAGCTGGCTCCAAAGCAGGATGGCATGGCAGTGGGGCATCACAGTTGAGAAATAATTCATGGCATGGCAGGCAGAAAGCACAAAGAAGCAAGCAGCAATGTAGTGAGGCTGCTGACTTTCTTTCAAGTCCATCCAGGCTACAAGCTTACTGATTGGTAACACTCATACCCAGGGTGGGGCTTCCCATCATCCACAGGCAGAACTATGCTAATTCTAATCAGTGGACTAATTTAACACTACACATCCTCAATTCCAGTATTACACACACTTGATCCAACAAGCTCTCAAAAGCTCCACCTATGAGCTAATGAAGCTTTGGGGTTGGGTATCTAGTACAAGTTGTAACAGCATTTCAACTTGCATTTCTCTAATGGCCAGATATGTTGAACCTTTTTTCATATATTTGCTGCCCATTTGTTTCTCTTCTTTGGAGAAATGTCTGTTCATGTCAATTGCCTATTTCTTTTTGAGTCTTTTGTTTTTGGTGGTCTCATTTTTTGAATTCTTTATATATTCTAAACATTAGTTCTTTGTCTAAAGTATAACTGGAAATTTTTTTGCCATTCTGTAGGTTGTCTTTTTACTCTACTAATTGATTTCTTTGCTGTGCAGAAGCTTTTTAATTTGATGTAATCCTATTTATTGATTCTTGCTGTTAATTCTTGTGAAATTATAGTTCTGTTTAAAATAATCTTTCCTACACCTGTGTCTTCAGGGATTTTACCTATTTTATCTTCCAATAGGTTCATTCTTTCTATTTTAATGTTTAGATCTTTGAAACATTTTGATTTTACTTTGGTACATGGTGAGAGATATGAGTCCAGTTTCAATCTTCTGCAAACAGATAACCAGTTTTTCCAGCACTATTTGTTGAATAGGCTGTCTTTTGTCCTTTGTACACTTTTGGCCCCTTTGTCAAAGATCAAAAAGCTAACTGTATCTAGGGATGCTTCTATATCTTCTATTCTGTTCTATTGATCCACATATTTTTTTCTTTTCCAGTGCCATGCTCTTTTTATTACTGCTACCTTGTAATATAGCTTGAAGTCAGGTAGTGTGATGGCTCTTGCTTTGCTCATGTTGTCCAAGATTACTTTTGCTATTCTGGGTCTCTTCTGGTTCTGTATGAATTTTAGGATTGTTTTATCTACATATGTGAAGTATGATGTTGATATTTTGGTTGGGACTGCATTGAATCTGTATAACAGTTTTGAAACTATGGCCATTTTGACAATATTGATTCTGCCTATCCAGGAGAAGGGGACATCTTTCCATTTTCTGATGTCCTCTTCAATCTTCTTTTTCAGAGTACTGTAGTTTTCTTTACAGAGGTCTTCCACTTCCTTAGGTTAATACCTAGACATTTCATTTTAGTTTTTCACAATTTCCTTCTCATTGAGGTCACTATTGGTATATACAAATTCTATTGAGTTTTGTGTGTTAATTTTGTATCCTGCTACATTCCTAAAGTTGGTTATTAATTCTAAGAGTTTTTTGGAATTCTTTTGCTCTTCTATGTAGAGTATTATGTCATCTACAAATCATGATAAGTTGAATTCTTCCTTTCCTATGTGTATCCCCTGTATTTCTTTCTCTTACCTGAGTGCTCTGGCTAATGTTTTCAGTTCTTATCATGAAGGGCTGTTGGATTTTGTCAAAAGGCTTTTGTGCATTTATTGATATGATCATGTTGTTATTTACCTTGCTTCTGTTTATGTGATATATTACATTTATTAATTTGTATATTTTGAACCATCCTTGCATCTCTAGAATGAAACCTACTTGGTTATGAGGTATGATCTTTTTCACGATGAGCTGCCATCTATTTGCTATTATCTTGTTGGAGATTTTTGCATCTATATTCATTAAGGAGATGGTCTTTTTTTTTTTAAATTGGGTCTTTATCTGGTTTTGGAATCAGAATTATTCCATAAATGAATTTTGTAGCACTCTAACCCTTTCAATTTCTTTGAAGAGTTTGAGTAGTGTTGGTGATATAACATCACTTAATGTTTTGTAGAATTCAGTCGTGAATCCATAAGGTCTTGGGATTTTTTTAGTTGGTAGATTCTTTATTATTGTCTCAATTTCATTGCTTGTTATTTGATTGTTCAGCATTTTTATATCTTTGTGAGTTAGTTTGGTAATATATGTGAATCTAGGAATTGTCCATTTCTTCAGAATTGCTCAATTTGTTGAAATACAATTATTTATAATAGTTACTATCTTCCAGATTTCGACAGTGTCTATTGTGGTTTTACCTTTCTCATTTGTAATTGCACTGATGTGAGTCTTTTCTCCCTTTTTCTTGGTAATTTTGGCTAAGGGTTTATCTATTTTTGTTTATTCTTTCAGAGAACCAGCTCTTTGATTCATTCATTTGTTGAATTGTTTTCTTAGTCTCAGTTTCATTGATTTTCACTCTAATCTTTATGATTTACCCCTTCATTTTCATTGGGTCCTGGATTGTTTCTCAAGTATCTGAAGGTTTCTTATGGGAGTTATTTATTTGAGCTCACTCTGTTTTCCTAACGTGAGCACTGATTGCAATAAACTTCCCTCTTAGCACTGCTTTTTGTAATGTCCTGAAGGTTCTAGTAAGTCGTTCGGGCATTGTTACTAACTTCCAGAAATTTTAAAATTTCTTCTGTAATCTAGTGGTTATTTATTAGTGTATTAATAATTTTCCAAATGCTTCTACTTTTTCCATAGTTTCTGCTGTCATTGATTTCTAATTTCATTTCACAGTGGTCTCATAGTACACATGAGGTGATTTTGATTCTTTTATATTTACTTAAACAGGCTTTGAGTATTAGTATGTTATCTACTTTGGAAAAAGTACCATGTGCTGCAGGAAATAATGTATACACTGTTGTAGTAGGGCAGATACTCTGTAGATATCTATTAAGTCCATATGTTCAAGGGTGTAGTTCAGCTTTGATTTTTTTTATTGACATTTTTATTTAGTTGATCTATCTCTTTGTGAAAGTGTGATGTTAAGATCCCCTATTACAATTGTATTAGTACTTATTTGACCTTTTATGTTCAATAGTATTTGTTTTATGAAGGTAGGTGTTCCAGTATTTGTCACATAAATATTTATAAGCATTATTTATTCTTGTTCAGTTGTTCTCTTAATATGTATTGACTTTCTTTGGCTCTTTTGATAAGCTTTAGCTTGAAGTTTACCATGTCTAAGATTCAAGTTGCTATTTCTGCTTGTTTTCTGGGTCCTGGTGCATGAAATATTATTTTACATCCTTTGATTTTTAGTCTATGGATATCTTTTTGGATTAAATGAGTTTCTTGGATGCAACAGGCTGTTGGATTCTTGTCTGCATGAGATACACTTGTGTGTCTATTTATTTATTTTATATCAGCTAATTTTTGCATACTTTTAAATTTAGAACATTTTATTTACCTTTGATGTTTGTTTCTAGTGAAATCTAACAAGTTCTGGTTATTTTCTTTTACTAATTTGTGTTTATTTTATTTGTGGAAAATAATGTATAATTTTGTGCTACAATCTATAAAAACTCTTATCATAAGTACATTAGATATAATTTTTATACTTCTCCAGGACTCAGTGATATTCTGTTAAAACACAAAACAGATACATTTGGGACACTGAGATTTAATAGCAAGGAAGTACCAAAAAATCTGCAAAAGAAAAAACTGAAAAAGGGAGAAATGTTAGCATTCCTCGGACAGGAAAATCTGTGATATGAAATTGAGAGACAAAAAAGATGTCTATAGTCAACTATTCATAATACAGAAATGGTAGAACTTGAAAGAAGAAATGAAACTAAAAAATTTCAGTAGTGGACAATGATTACAATAATTCTATGGGTGGTGTTGACAGAGTTAACCAATAGCTAACAAAATATTCTATAATCAAAAAGTGAGGAAAATATTATTATAAAATATTTATGCACCTTCTGGACCAAACAGTATTGAAGTCATTTGTTATTTATGTAAAACAAGGAGGATCAAAAGTCATTTACAATTTAGATTAGGTCTAATAGACCAAATAATGGAAAAATATGGGTTAGCAAAACTCCAACCAGGATGTCCATCAAAGTCTTCACAATGATGTTTAGTGGGCAGACATTTTACAGAAATTATCCCACCCACAGGAAAAAAGGAAAGGCCAACATGACAGTGTAAAATTTAAAAAGAATTCAGAAAGAGATTAGATACAACTATTCAGATTGTAACCTTGGGTTCTAATTTGAATGTTTTAAGATATGCCATACGTAGGAAATTATTGAATAAATTTGATAAAATTGTTGTTTATATATTTCCTGTTGTATTAGCTTATAAAAATTAATGAAAAAATATGTAATTTTTTGTTATCCTGTATTTAAATAATTGGGCTGAGAAGTGGTTAATATTTAGAGATATTATTGAGATGTGTTGAGAATTTACTACAACTATGTCTGTGTTGGTGACTCCTTTGTTTTTCTTTCCCTGTCATTTTTTGCTGTTGTCTATCCATTGATTGTTTTGTGTTTTGATTTGATCTGGGCTTTTAGCTATTGGTTTCATTGTGTAGGATATTCTTGAGTATTTTCTGGAGTGCTGGTTTTATAGTCATATATCTCTTAGGTTGGATTTTATTTTCATGAATTGTCCTTATTTCTCCATCTATTTTGAAGGAAAGTTTTAGTGGTTATGTTAATCTGGGTTGAAAATTGTTTCCTCTTATGGTTTGAAATACTTTACGCCAAGCATTTCTGGCCTTTAAGCTTTGTGTTGAGAAGTCTGCTGTAATTCTGATGGGTTTACCTTTACATGTGATTTTTTGGTTTTCTTTGACTGCTTTTGAAATTCTGTTTTTTTTGTTGGATATCTGGCAATTAAATAAAGATATACCTTTGTGAGCTTCTTTTTTCATCGTAGTTGTTTGGTGTTCTGCCAGCCTCACTTACTTGTATTTTAAACTCTTCTCTCAGATTTGGGAAATATTCTGCTATGATTTCTTTAAACATATTAATAATTCCATCTGTATTATCTTCTAGCTTTTCTCTAACTTCAGTTAGCCTTAAGTTAATCTTTTTATTGTCATGTAGTAGCTGCTAGATGGTTATCGCTTCTCTTTTTTTGTGTATGCCTTCTCTGAGGACTTCTTCATAATTTATCATCTTGTCCTCAATTTCAGGCATTCTGTCTTCACATTAATCATTTCTGACATTTATGAATTCTACACAACTTTTTATTTCAGTTATTTCTGATTGATGTATTTTCAAGGATTCTAAATCTTTGGTGAAATCGTCATTCATGTTTTGAACTGATTTGGTCAACTCTTCCAATTTTTGACTTATTTCCCCTGTATCCACTTTGGGTAGTTTGCATAATATTTCCGTGAACTTTTGGTTCATTTCCTCTTGGAACTTTGTCTAGTTTCTTCATTTTTTTCTATTACCTTTTTGTAGTGTTCCACTTCCTGTATTTGCTTTCCTTTCCATTTGTGTCCCTTGACCTACCTTAGGAGAGCTTTTGTTACCTTGCTGTCCCATTACCTTGTTTGTTAGGTGTCTTTTGTTACCTTGCTGTCCCATGTTCCTATGTGTTTGTGTATCCATTTTCATTGTTTATGGTCCCCAGGAAATCCAGATGCTGGCATAGAGAGAAGACCAGTTGTCAGCCACTGCTATGTTACCTCACCAAAGTAGTAAATTCAGTAGCATCAATGGCTACAAATGTCAACTGGATATTGACAAAGCCTAGGAGTCACTCATGAACATCCCTCAATCAGATCTAAGGGGACTATGATTTTATTGAAGACAATTAGACCACCCATATATTGCCCATAGTACTCCAGACCACTCATTTCTGCTGGATGGAGGCAGCAATGCCAGAGCTCAAAGATCTCACTACACTAAATGTTTTCTCCTTCAGGACTACCCCTTCTGACACTTTTACCCACCAAATCTGGCCTCGCACAATGGAATACAGGCCTTGTGAACTGCCTGGTTTGGTCCCAGGCCTCCCAGGGGATCCCAGGAGATCCCTGTTTAGCTCTCCCCCTCTCCAACCCTGTCTCCCAAGGCTGTCTTTCACCTGGTCTCTGTGATAACACTTCAGTCCTGAGCCAAACTCTTCTGGGTATCAGTCTCTTCTTCCCTGAGATTGGTCTGTTGGTTTTCACTGCTGTTGCTCTGTGCAGGAGACCCCAAGGACAGGAGTGACATCACTTGAGGGCAGGGTACTTGGTCATTAGTTCCCAGATTCCTCCCTGGCTGAGTGTGGTGGCACAGGCCTGTAATCTCAGCATTTGGGAAGCTGAATCAGGATTGCTGTGAGTTTCAGGCCAGTCTGGGCCATACAGTGAACTCAAGGCCAACCTGAACTACAGAGCAAAACCTTGTCTCAAAAATAAGTAAATAAACCAGATTCCTCCCTGGTTTAGTGTGCATGTAAGAAATTACCTTAATCCATTATATTATCACATGTTATAATAGCTATTACAATGTGAAAGGTCATACTTATGTGTTATAAAATATCTGTATCTATATGAGATCAACACATAATAATGTAAGACAAAAATTTGTAGAATAAAATATACATATCATTTATATAAATTTTTAAATACACAAATAATATATTATTTAAAGATACCTATCTATGCATATAAAATTATTAGCAGTGGAGTAAGTTATATACTAAATTCATGCTTTTCTGGAGATTAGGGTAATGAAATTGGTGGTAGAAGACTTCACTTTTATCTGTTTTATTTAATTCCTTTTATATACAAGCAATTTCACACAATACTTGAAGCAAACATGATAATAAATGTCAGTGAGTCTCTCTGTGTATTAATCTTTTACATTTATCCTTTCATTGAAGTATAATTGTACAGTAAACTACACATATTTTAAATGTACAGTATGATGAGTTTTGACAGATGTACTATGTTAGCTTTCTATTAATGTAACAAAATACCTGTAAGAGGAGAGGTTTATTTTTGGCTCATAGTCTTGGCAGTTTCAATCCAGGTAGCTGGCACTTGTCTTAGCTACTTCTATCGTGGCTGAGGCAAAATGCACAACACCTATAATTTAGAGAAGGAAAGTTTTATTTTGCCTCATAGTTTGCAGAGGCTTCAGTCCATAGGTGGCTGGCTCCAAGGTAGGGAGACATGGAAGCAAGGCATGGAAGAAGGGAAGCAGCTCAAGTCATGGCAGTGGGAAGCAGAGATCAAGGGAGGAGGAGGGAAGTTGACCCTTCTAGGCCACACCCCCAGTTACCTTCCTCCTCCATGTTTCACCTCCCAAATCACATTTAGCTATAAATTCATCAGTGGACTAATCCATCGATGAATATCACATCCTTATGATCCAATCATCTCCCCAAAGCACGACCTATGAGCACATGAGGCTTTGGGGGACACCTAGATGTAAACCATAACACCCCTGTTGCTTCTGGGCTTTTGGTGGGACAGTATATCAGTTGGGGTAAACTGTTTACCTCATGGCAGCTGGAAAGCAAAAGTGAGAAAAAGGAGGGTCCTGGTGCCAATACCCCCTTCAGAGACCCACCCCATAAAGTGACCAGAAGAATTCCAGCAGGGCCTCACCTTTTCTTTTGGTTTGTTTTTTTGTGGTTCTTCTGCTTGGGATTGAACCCAGGGCCTTACAAACTCTAGGCAAGAGATCAAGCACTGAGCCCCATGCCAGCAATTTTTTAAGTTTATTCTGACACAGAACTTGCTAAATTACCCAGGCTGACCTCAAAATCTTGATCCTTCTACCTCAGACTCCAGGGTAGTTGAGATTACAGGAAAGTGCCACCTCCACAAGCTAGGCCCCACATCTTAATTTTGCCAACTCCCAGAACCACAGGGAGAATGAAGCCTTTAGCACATGTGCCCCTGGGGGGACAGTTATCCAAACCTCAGCACCCTTGAAACCTTTCCTACAATCCAGACAAAGGCCACTTCTGTCATTCGCAGTAGTTCCCCTAGTCCTATCAGTAATCTACTTTCCCCTCCTCCCTTGACCTTGGAAAGCCATTAATCAGCTTTATATCACTATGGATGAGTTTGCTTTCTTGAGATTTTTTTCTAAGTTAAATCTTTTGAAGAGAGGGTGTCTGACACCTTTCATGCAGAAGTTTCTCAAAATAAAGGCAATTTAAAAGATTTTGGAACTGCTGAGAAATACACTGGAGCATATAACACATTATTTGGGAATGGAGGAAGGAGGGAAATCCTTGGGAAGTGGGTACAAGTTAGGATAGATTTCCAAGCTGACAGTCAGCGAATCTTTACAGTAGCTTCCACATTCCCCAAGTCTCCCCTCGTGTAACCTGTATGTGTTCATCTTGTGACACTGCCTGAAACTGCAGAGAGTGCAGAGTCTTTTGATAGCTAAGTGGCCCACATAACACCAGAAGCATCACTGAGCATTCTCTCAAGATAGACGGTTCACTGATATGCCTGCCATCCCAGCACTCCCCTGAACTTAGCCTCACTAAGAGCTTGGGTTTAGATCCTAGCAGGATGTACTGAAGCATGGTATGGGGACTGTAGGGAGATCAGAGTGAGGGCGCAGCACCCTAGGAGACTTGGGGATAACTGAGGTGAGGGGAACTAGGATAGTGGGATAAGGACAAAGAGGTGGGAGAGGGCCAGCAAAGCATGTGAGGAAACACACAGAGTTACCGAAGAATCACCCCTTACAATGTTCCCTGTGGGCAGCCCCCTGCTGAGAATCTAACAGAAGAAATTCCCATTCCGTCTTCCTGCATCTCTTATTCTCCATACCAGACAATTCTTATTCCCTAAATCCAACCTGATCTCATTATTGTTCTGTGGATTAAATCATATCTTGTTGGCTTGACTGGGAGCCCGTGTATCAGATATAGCATTGTTTTTGTAGGAAAACATGCCCAAATAGCAAATATTTGATCTACAAAGAAAGTTTTGAAACATAAGCTGTTGTACTCCAGGGGCTCCTTACATATATAAATCTTGGTAACAATGAGCTATGTTATAATGGAAATATTTTCACAGATATAATTCTTAATCTATAGCCAATACCAGCCATTAAAACATACTGTTCAGTCTTGGGGCCCATAAGTGGAGGATGTTATGAAGCAATTGGAAGGGAGCCAGGAAGACAAACTCAGTGATGAAAGGCTTTGAAAAATAGCCCTTCAGGGAAAAGTCTACCTTGGCTCAAAGAGAGGTGTGATTAGACTAGATAATATTAGTCTGCGAACCATAGAGAGATGTTATATCAAGTCTCTTTTTTTCTGTGTCCATAGAAGTCAATATTAAAAAAAATAAGTTAACACTAGGGAAGAAGGAATTTAAGCTAGGCATCTGCTCCCAACTTGACACCACTGTCAAGTTCTCAAGTTTCCATCTCACCTAGGGGTAGGTCCTTTCTGAGAGCTCCTTTGATCTCTCTGATCAGGCTCAGGTTAAGTTCATGAGCTTAAGCTTAATTCTTCAGCTTAAGGCTATTGACATTCAGTGTTGTATTCAGGAAACTTGCTTTGTGACCAAGAACATGTTTCAGGGCTACAAAGAAGGTAAAGTTGGGCCAGCAGGAAGGTACCTTATCTGAAAAGTCCAGATAAGAGCAGTCACAGCCTTTGGTCCATCATTTGACAAACTGCTCTGAGGAGCATGGGTCCCTGGCAGAGTGTGTGGTGGGAGAGGGGTACAGCCCCACTACTCTGGGACAGCGGAGTCACATCTCAGGGACTGGGGGGGACTTGGAAGCCAATGCATCTGTAGGGGCTGTTGGCAACTGAAGGAGAGCCAGGAGACAGAAGAATGTGGAAACTGGGTCAGAAGCTACCTGTGCTGGCTGGAAGAAGAGACACCTGGAGCAGGATCAGACAGTCAAGAAGCTGTGTTCAAATACTCAAAGTGCTGTGAGGTGGAAGAGAGATTAGAATTATTCTGGGCAGCTCCAGAGGGCAAATATGGGGCCAAGGGGTCCAGATTATGAGGACAGAAGAAGAAAACACTTTATAATAATTAAAGATGTCCACCTGGATCGTGGTGCCTGGAGACACGGAAAGTATGCAGGGAGTAGATAAATACTCATGGGAATGCTGGGGAAGAATTTCTGGCTTCTTTTTTTCTTGTCTTGCTAATCAAATGAAACTTTCAGAGAGATTTTTTTTTCCTCTTGGTGCTCAGGGAAGGTGAACTTTACAGTTTTAGCCACTAGAGGGACTGAGCACAGCAGCATTGCCAGCCGACATCCACTCTGGAGCCAAATAATGGCTCACACCCCGCCCTGGCTCTTGTCTCCCTATGTCTGCAAGCTTTCAGTATCCGCCCCCCACCTTGAATCTTTCTGGGATGTCTGTGTTTTATTAATTCGTCACTGTCTGGGGGGCTTCTGTACATAGAAATGCACCATCATAGCTATTTGTAATCTGTTCAGTGGTTGATATATTAATTATATAGACTGTTTTCTTCTAAAAAATCCAAGCATTCCTTAAAGAACTAAAAAGTGAAAACTTATGAACTTAATAGAAAATTTTCTAAACATTTAAACATTCATTTATAAACTAATTAAATTCTTCTTAATATACGAGATACGATCAAAATATATAGTGAATGTTTAAATTTAAAAAGTTACTACAGTAAAGACACGTTACTATTAATACCCTTCAAAATCTTCCCCCTTGCTTTCAACACACTTATCTCGTCATGCTTCCTGCTTTCTGAAGCATTTCTGGAAGTCCTCTTTCATGAGAGTCTTTATAAGATGTGTTTAAAAATACAGTGAATGCTGCTGCTGAGTGCCATCAGCTAGAAAGACAGGCTTGTAACACATTACTGTGTGTCCTCATCCACTTTATTTACCAGATCTGGCACCATGTGACTCTGGCTTTTCCTAAAGTCAAAATGAGTGTGAAAGATAAATGTTTTGAATCAATTGAGTACATAGAGACAGCTACAACACCACATCTAAAAATACTCAGGAAAGCAGTAAGAACAATGGGATAAGTGTGTTCAAATTGAGGGAAATTGTATTAAGGAGGATTAATGAAGATGTGTCTTATACTGTAATAAACTTTTAAAATTTAAACATTCACCATATTTTAAACTATATATTCCCCTAAAGTCACAAATATACCCGAATCTCATAAATACTACAAATGCCCTAAAAGCATTTGTACACAAAATGAATCATCACAATGATATGTTTATGAAGTAAGTGATGAATTGGTTATATGGCTGAGATTTCCAAGAAAATATTGAAGGTGTCACCTGGTTTCTTTTGGTGCTCATAGTAAAATGCAAGGAGAGAGAGAGAGAGAGAGAGAGAGAGAGAGATTTTCAATGAATTGAGGAAAGATCTGCTAACCAAAAGGAACCAGGATTTGTTAATTTTGAAAATTCTCTATCTCTTCAGATGGCAAAAGATGTTAAAGTAAGAAATTACTTTCGAGCATGTGGCATAAGAATAAGTCCTGAAGTAGAGAGAAAGCCAAACAGAGATTGTATAGGCTTTGTTAAACATCAGGCAGGTGAAAAGGTCAGACTAGTAAGTCACACACAGGGACTTCTCCTGAGATTAAAGGTAGCATTCAGAGAACCTGTCAAATAGCAAGGTTTGGGGGAGCTTAATTGAGTTGTCCTTCAACCATCTCAGCAGGAACCAAGTAGATAGGGCCTACCTCATGGGGAACCATGGATTTGGCTTTTGGGAGAAGGGAGGTTTGCAGGAGACCCACAGAGAATTTGAGAAAATTATTTCTGCAAAAACACTGCCAACTTAAACTGAAAGGAACAGAAAGAGTGAAAAATGAAAGGAGGCTGATAGATGTCAAAATTCTACTGGCAGGAAGCAGGATGATAAAACTTCTCGGCTGCAAACATGTGCTACCTTTATGAAACAAGAAAAGACAACTCGGAAGGTAGAACCAACAGCCACCGGGGATTATTTCCTGCTCTTGAAATCTAATCGAAGAATTCTAACTGGAATCGTTAGGTTGGAATTTTAGGCTGGTGATTCCTTTTTACTTTCTATTGTTCATCTTTTTTTAAAAAAATGAGAATGTGGGTTAGGAGTCAGATAACTTGTCTTTAGTTTTATAGATTCAAGGAATTATACCCAAGGAGCCTCATCCATGCCTGGCCCTGATGTAGATCAAGAGATTCTGGACTCTGAGCAGGTATTGTAATGGTTGGTTGCTCTTGGGGATGTTGGGAGGCGGTCAATGTACTTTGCACTGGGGACCAAAGGATAACAGGTTCTAAGGGATCCCTAGGATTCCCACCTTCTCATTGCACCTTGTGTGATCCCCTCTCCTTGAGTGTGGATGGGACCTGTGACTGGCTTCTAATAGTACAATTTGGCAAAAATGATGACACACATGACTATGTGGGATGATTACAGAAGATTGGAGTCCATCTTTCTAAGAAGGTCTCTTTTCCTTGATGGCTTTGGAGCAGCAATTTATGCTGTTAGCCATTGTATGAAGAGGCCTGTGCAGTGAGGAGCTTAAGGGATCCTTTAACTGATAGAAAGAAAATGAGGTCCTCAGCCTGACTCCCTGCAAGGAACTGATTCATTAACAGCCATGGGAGCTTGGAAGCAGATACAACCTCAGAGAAACATGTGAAGTGTACAGCAGAAGGCAGGAATCCATGGATATGACCAGGAACCCCACCAGGGCAGGCTGAAACCTATGTTCCTCCTTGTTGCCTTTGACCTTGTCACCAAAGGCAATTCCTCAGAAGCTGTGGTCCTTCATTGTGGTCATAAACAGGCACACCTGACTCAAGTGTCACACAAACTGAAAGCGAATCCAGGGAAGATCAACCACAAGCCCAGATGACCTGAGGCCACCATGGGTACATCCATGGGGACAACCATGAAAGTGAGGGTCTGGCAGATGGGACACCTGATTCTCACTCTCCTGGCTGAAGGCAGAGAACACAGCAGAGGATTCTGGGATGGCCCTGGGGAAGGATGGTGCACGGATCCCAGGGGCACCTGACCACCCAGGTCTGGGACAGGAGCAATAGGTGAACAGACATTGGATTAAGCCACTGAGCTGTGGGGTTGCTGTTCAACTGCTCCTCTCTAAGGAGCCAGGAGGTTCCCCATCTTAGGAAGTCCACAAGCAGTGGCTGAATATTCAGCTGTCAAGGATGTTGAAAAAGAGATTCCTGGGAGAGAGGAACAGATACTCTGAAAATAATAGCTCACATGTACACATGTGCACATACTTTTATTGCTTAAGTCTACAGTATGCCTTACCGAGCTCATTTTATATGTGGGGGGAAATGAGGCACAATGAGATTATTCATTTTTCTAAGATTACACCCTTCTCACCCCATTTAGTCATCTTATTCTTAACCACTATGGCCCACTGTCTCTGAAGCAGAAATTATAAATGGGAGGCTTGCAGGCTGGCTTTATTTTGTTCACGCGATGCTTTTTGGTTTTCATTTTAAAAATTTGGCCTGTACTTCAAAAATTAAAAGATTTCACATCAAAATTCTGCCTTACAGTTTCTCTTGAAAAATCTAAAAATCTGGCAAAACTGGGCTTGCAGATCTTAAGGGCAACAGCTGGCTGGAGCTGAGGCCTGTGTCCCGTGCAGGAGGAGAGGAGCCCAGCCCCTTGCTTGGGTTACCTGAGGGTTGGAGCCTTGAATTTGGGGGCCCTGAAAGATTCTGTCTGAAGCCGAGCACCTCCCTGTGGACCAGTGGAGGGCCAGATATGCTACAGGGACTCAATAAGTATTCAACCAATAAATGAATAGATATGGAACCTGGACCCTCTGTCCCTCTTTCTCTTCTTCCAACTCTCTCCTGTGCTTGGGAACCACTGAGTCTCGGGGATTAAGTGGTAACCATAAGGCTCATTTTCCTTTCATCTCAAGTAGCTAGGACCCAGATTACAGAAATCCACAAAAGCTGTGCCTGACCTGGGTTCAACTGACATTTTTATCAACTGAAAATATTTGCTTCTGTACAAAAATGTTTTCTCCAGCTGAGCGCTCGATGCTTTCTTAGATTAGGTTGTGCCAGGCTTGGTGGTGCATGCCTGTAACTCCAGCACTCAGGAGGTCGAAGCAGGAGGGTGCACAATAGAGTTCTTAGAAAGTCCTCTTGGCAGACCGGTGTCCCCTGCCCCAGCGTTGAACACCTGCTCCAGCGACGCTCCAGAGGACAGGGCACAGTGTAAGCCACCTACATAGAGCCGCCCACGAGAGGTCTTCTCCGTGGGATGTAGCCCGCAGGAGGCTTTCTGCAGTGTCTTCGCTAAGCTGCTTTGCAGAGTGCAAGTCGGCTTACTCTGCAGCGGCCTGGACGGGCTGGGTGAACCCCCCACCCACTCGTGGACCCGTGAGGGCACCACCTTTGTAGCGAGGGCAGCTGGCTCCTGTCCTAGAGGGAAGGGGGATCCGTTCTCCCAGGAGGGGTCGCTGGGCTATTTGCGCTGGGAGAAAGGAGGCCACCCCAGGAAAGAAGGTGGATGGCTTCAAGCTACAGCTCCCAGCCTCTGGTGATCTAGGCCAGGAGGGACTTAAGACTGTAGTGCACTGAGAGGTGGTGTAGACACAGCGACCTTGGCCTTGTGGGTAGAGGCCAAGGATGCTGATAAACATCCTGATGTGCACGGGTGGGCAGAAAGCCACCATCTCTCAAGGTCAACAGAAACCCTGACCCCAAGAAAGGCTGTTATTCTTTTCTAAAACTTACTTAAACATTATGAGGGTTGGGGGATGTAGCTCTAGCATGTGTGAGGCCTTGGGTTCAATGTGAAAAAAAATTATACACAATATAAAATGTATTGTTATAATCAGAAGAATAAAATGAGGGCTATCTAAAATATAGATGAATATGCTGGACTCCCTAAACATCACCTTTCATTACTTACAGACAGCAGACTTGGCCCACGGTAGGTACTCAATGCCTATTTGCGTGGTGATGAATGAATGAAAAACTGTAATAATCTCCTTTACTTAATTCACTATAATGCAGTTATTTCCTTCCTGGAGGCAGTTTTTTGGGGGGGAGTAGATGTTATATGGTCTATACATTTTATTTATTTATTTATTTACCTACTTACTTTTCTGCTTTGGGTCTTAGCACGTGGGACCCTGTCTCTAGCTACACTCTACTTAATAAAATTCTGTCAGATTTGCTAATAAGCTTGGCCTCTCTCTCTTTTTCTCCACCCTTGTGCTATTGTTTGGGTAAATTTGATTTGATGCATTTCCAAATTATCTGTGTAAGAACCAGATTGATGTTGATATGGATTATAGTCATATAGCTGCTTTTCACTGAGAATAAAACATTTTCTAATTGAAAAAGTATCACTGCTGTGCCTTCAGTGCCTAGGATGGTGCCTGGCATTGACTACATATTTGTTAGACTTGTGAGTGGAAGGCAGGGAGGCCCAGAGACTGAATGACCACCTCAAGTCATACTGAGTCCCCTCGTAAGAGCCTGTCATAGAACTAGTAACCAGGTCTGGATCCCTCATACTCACATATGCTCCAGAGGATGCTGGCTCCAACTCTGTCTCCTCCGCCCACAGGAGCCACTTAGTGAGACCTGGGCTCACTAGAATTTAATGTGGCATCATTTCCCACTTGGGAGGGGCCGCCATAGGGTTGACCTTGGGACGTGCACATAGGGAGACCAACTTGGTTTGTCTGGACAGGAGAATTTCCTGGGTTGCAGGACTTGCCACCTGGAAAGTTAAACTGAGATATTGGTCACCCTGTATGACAACTGAGAAAAATCTGTGCTGCCTTACAACAAATGCTTCCTCAGGGAATTGTCTGGTTGCTAGCAATCTTGGGCTCTCTGGAGCTCGAAGGAGCAAGCCCTGAGTGGTTTCTGCAGGCTGGAGACCTGTGTGCCTGGACCAGGGACAGGGAGGAATGCATATTGGTGCAAATATTTGACCTTTGTAAAAGAAGACTTCTCTCTGCTCACCCTACGGTGATGTCCTGTGGGATGAGCTCATGTGACCAAAGGGCTCATTTCAAGAGAAGCCTGAAGGGTGTGTGTGTGTGTGTGTGTGTGTGTGTGTGTGTGTGTGTGTGTTTGAAAGAGAGAGAAACTGACTCCTAACATTGACAACTACTTTTTTACAATATAAACATTCTGCAGTGTGACAGAACCAAACTACAAGCTAGCTAGTCTTATCCCTTGCCACCATGGCTGCTGCTGGTAGAGTCTGATATTTTACACAGGGGAAATCAAAACAAAGTACATGAATAAAGAGTTGGGGCAGAGGATCCAGGCCTTTCAACCAGGGAACGTCAATAAAAAATAGGTTTCTATAGAAAGTTAATGAGGAGGGGCTTATAAAGGAAAAAATTAACTGAGCAGCTGCTATGTTTCAGATAATTGCTTCCTGACTTCACACCCAATTTTCATAATATCTGTTTGAACAAGCTACTTGATCTCTATGCCTGTTTCCTTATGTGAAAACAATAATTGTATATAATTCATGAGGTGGTGCTCCAGAGGAATTTAATTCATGTCACTTGCTTAGATGTCCAAAGTAAGAGTGTATTGGCACTTATTGTCACCAAGGTAGGCACTCTTATCATGTTCATTTTACATGTGAAGAAACAGATTTTTTAGAGTTTACCTGATTTTCCCATGACTGCCCAGTAATAAGCCAGAAGCAAGAGTTGAATACCAGTTTTAAAACTGACTGATGCCTAGAGTCTTTCCCTTGCTCTAGCACTATGCTGGGTTATAAATTCAATATACAAAAAACACAAACAAAAATCCCCTTTTTAATCATGTGGTAAGTGCTTTGTAGACAGTCACAGTCGAAAGTTCAGTTTGGTGGTGTTTTCCTTCTGCTGGGAGCTGAGGATCATCTGCAGAATGGAAGGAAAAGCATTATTCAGACGAGAAGAGTGATTTCTGCTTGGCAGTTTGGGGGACAGGTAATTTATCTGCTTAATTATGTTTTGATTAAGCTGATTTTAAAATTAGTTTGTTTACCCTGAGCATATACTGATGAAGAGCAGGGAGAGGTGGCCTAGAAGCATCTTGGGTGGTAGAGGGAAGTATTTTGAAATTTGAGGGAATTTCCATGGCTAATTTTCACGTGGCTGTGGATAGGTTGCTAGGTTGATGGTGCTTTAGCATAATAGCTATTGTGACTTGTTGGGAGGGCTTAACTACACACACACACACACACACACACACACACACACACACGCTCCTTACTCACTCTTCAATGTTCAGTGGAGTTCAGACAGTCAAGGTAAGGAGATCAAGCAGAAGGAAAGGAGAGCTAGCTGGAGGTGACCCCAGAGTTTCCTTTCAATCTCTATGCAAGGACAGTCAACTGTCTGACCTACTGTGAATTATGAGGTTGCTGCAGATACCAGGATGAATAAGGCCATTGTCTCCCCCTGTGGAAGTCCACAGTCTAGAAAGGGAAGCAGGCTGGTAAACAGAGAGCTCACAGCCCGGGGGAAGTGCAGCTGCAGAGAAAGGGTAAGAGCTGAGGGAGCAGAGGAGAAAGGGGGCTGAGTGGAGGCAGCTCCATCCCTTGCTTTTCCTCTCCTCCCTCAACTGGAGGGATGGGGAGAGGGGAGAGGGGAGAGTGGGGAGCAGGCGAGCATCAGGGGTTGGCCACAGGGTGCTAGGAACCTGGGAAGCTCAGTGTCAGCTTCTGGCTGTCTCAGTCTACAGGAGGCTCTGGGGACAGACAGGAGGGTGGGAAAAAGGGCAATCAGCAGAGCTCTTCTGCTCCTTCTCCTTGCCTGTGATCTTCAGTCTGCAAAGCCACTGTCCTTCAGCTCAGCAAGGCAACCCTGGATCCCTCAGGATCTGGAAACCTCCTGATGGCCCTTCCTACAGCAAGATACTGCCAGCTTCTTGTTGGTGCTGAGCTCTGGTTTGCTTCACTGTCCCCTAATCAGTGGCTTAGTTTTCACCCACAAGACCAATCCTTGCCTGAAATCCACTCTATTTCATCCTGGAATATGGTTTATCCAGGTCTGGGTGGGCTCTGGTGGACATCGGATGGAGGCTGCACAGGGGCACTGACACCTGAGATGAATCTTGCAGAGGAAGAAGGAATTCACTAGGCAGATAGGCAGGGAAGGCTGTGTGCTGAATATACTTGGAAATGTGACACCCTTGAGTATGGGGTCCAGGAGGGAGAGACAGCCCTAGCAGTGGGGAGCCACAACAATACTTTCAGAAAGGGAATGAAGGATTCAAGTATTTTAGAAAACTCATTTGACCAACTCTGTTCAGTGTAGATTAATAAAGAAAAGAGCAAGTGGGCACATACAATAGTTTTTTGTTGTTGTTCCTTTTTTTGGTACCGGGGATCAAACTCGGGACTTGGTGCTTGCGCAGCAGGCGCCAGAACCACTGAGCTAAATCCCTGGCCCAGGCACATAGACTAGTTAAGAAGCCAGAAGTCACTGAGGCTCATACTATATAACAGCTTGATGGCTGGATATGATGAGGGGAGAACACACTCTACCTATTACTCTCCTATTGTGTCCAAGAAAAGAAATGTCTTACTTTCCTGGAACATAATAGGTGCTCAATAAATATTTGTTGAATGATTTAATAATATTTGAATGTCTTATTTATGTAACAAAATCTCACTAATGCCCTTTTCCCCCCACATTTCTTTGCCTTAGCAAGAACCCCTGAAGTCATGACCATATTTGACATGTCCTGCAGGTTTCTGCCACTCTCTGCTTTCAGAACAGTGTGGGGTTCCCATCACTGGGCTCTGGCTTCCTGGCCCCTCTCTGTCTACTTAATGTCCCTCCCTGATTAGAGCCATTCAATCAGCAGGTAATTACGAGGTCTTATGTCCTCAAGCTGATGTTTACTGAGCACTTCCAGCACAGCCAGGCACAGGCTAAACAAGTGCCAGCATTGGTCTCAGTCCTCCCAGCGGCCCTGGGAAGTGGGGCTACTAGTGCCCTCCCATAACAGATGCAGACAGATAGAGGTGAGGAAGGCACTGCAGGTCACACAGCAGTACTTGGCTGAACTGGAATTTATACCCAGACACTTGACTCTATCTGCTCAGATTCTGAGCCATTGCACTGTCCTAACATGGTGTGCTCTAGGCAGCTGGGGCTATAAAGATGTCTAAGACAAAACTGTCGGGGACAAAAACTGTCAGGGACAAATGCACAGAGTGAACTTTAATGCTAAAAAATACATAGCAATTCAAGGCAATGAAAGAAAAGTCACCACAACCAGAATGTGATTCCTGCCAGCATGAAAGGTAGGTTGATCATCCCAGCCTGGAGCAGTCAAGGAGGCTTAAGAAAGGAGGAAGGATTCAACCCCTGGCTTTCCTGCTACTTAAGGAGCTCAGCTGCTGCCCAACTCCCACTCTGCTCCCCCAGTGCTAGGGATCTAACCCATGGTCTTGTGCTGCTAGGCAAAGTCCTCTACTACCCAGTAACCCCCCATACTATCACTCCACCTGCAGAAGTCTTCAAAAATGATGCAAGAACAGCTAGGATGTCACTAGTGGGCTAATGCAAATCGCAGCTGGAAATTAAGTGGGCAGAGTGGTACAAACTGGACATCTGCTGGATTCTCCAGCTCTGGGCTCCTGCAGGTGGAACCCGGGTAGCGGTCTGTGGGTGACACCCCTTTGATCATCCATAGCCAACCTATTTCACGAGCACACATTTCTAGGTTGAAGTAGGCTCTTTCCAGGACACCAGCTTTTCCTTTGGGTGTGGCCTCTGGCTATTCACCTGTGATCTTGGCAGGGAAGGCAGATCCCATTGCAGCTGAGAGTTGACAACTCTCCTTGTCCATCAGGGATCATGAGGTGGAAAGAAACACAGGAGACTTGAGTTTACTCACTTGGTGGTGACAGCCATAGTGATGCAGGGTCCCCTGTGAGCCCACATTGGGTAAAGTTCTGTAACCTGACAGGGTTAGCCTGGTGCCCACCCAGGACATGAACACTCGGTGTGCTTTGGTCTCTTGTTGGATGCATATTCAGAGATGCTCATTTGACAGTTGCTTTGAAGATCTACAGCCTTAACAGTGCTAGTGTGGTTTATCCCAGTTAAGGTTAAATATTATTTCCTGGGACAGAAGCACATGATACAGGCATAAATGAGAGGATCTTCATTCCAGATATTATTTGAAGAGGGGAAGCAGGCATCTTCACCCACAGGTCCTACAGCTGCAGGCATTCAGTTAAACCAGGGCTTTGTAACTATATTGACAATGTTCTTCCAGGAAGGTTTACATGCCAGTTTACATGCTATTAAAGAGTTAAAGTTTTCTCCCTGCCTTTACCAGGCCCAACTATTGAAATTTTTTAAAAAACCAATTTGACAGGTGACACATTGTTATTCTAGTTTGTATTTCTTTGTTGAAGAATTAGAATCTTTTCCATGTTACTGCCTGTTTATACTTTTTCCTTTATGAATTTCTGCCTTGGAAGCTTTTGCCATTTTCTCCTTATGGCACATCATTCTCTTATTGATTTTTAAGAGTCTTTTGCATATTAGGAGCCTCACAAACTGGCTTTCAATGTGGCAAATATTCTCAGTTTGTCATTTTCTCTGAATGTTTATTGGGTTTTTAGAATATAATTTCAGTATTATTTATATACAGTAAAATGTATCCACGTTAAGTGTACAATTCACCGAGGTTTGATGAATTTATATACCCATGTGACTATGGCCACAATAAAAAAATAGAACATTTTTGTCACTCTGAAAATTTCCTTTGTACCCTTTTACACAGATCTAAATTCCATAAATTTTGTGCCATTTTTCTATTAGAACCTCATATATATGGAACCATACAAGACATACCTTTTCATAAAACATAGTGTTTTTTATAATCACTGATGCTGTTGGGTGTATGGTGGGTATGTTCCTTTTTATTGTTGTATAGTATTCTATTGTATGACTATACCACATTTGGTTATCCATTCACCTATTGGTGAGTATTGAATTTTCTTTCTAATTTTAGTCTATTATGAGCAAAGCTGATATGAACATTTTCATATAAATCTCTTTATGGACATACGTTTTCACTCTCTTGGGTAAATATCTGGAAGCAGAATTTCTACATCTAGTAAATGTTTTTTTTTTGGTACTGGGGATCGAACTTGTGTCCTTGCACTTGCAAAGCAAGCGATGGAACCACTGAGCTAAATCTGATCTAGTAAATGTTTATAAGACTCTGGAAAACTCTTAAAAGAAATGGTATCATTTCACACTCCCATCAAAACTGATGATGGTTTCATTACTCCAAGTCCGTATCAACATTTAGAACATTTGGTAATGTAGTCTGTTCAATTGTAGCCACTCTAGTGTATGTTTTTGATATCTTGTGGTTTTAATTTCATTTCCTTAATGACTAAGGTGGTAAATATCTTTTTATGCACTTATTTTGTAGATCTCCTTTCTTAAATATCTTTTTGAATATTTTATTCATTTTCATTGGATTGTCTTCTTTGTAACTTTATTTATTTATTTTTCGGTTTTTTGAGACAGGCTCTCACTATGTAGTTCAGACTGGCCTTGAACTCACTCTATAACCCAGGCTGACCTCAAACTTGCAGCAATCTTCCTGCCTCAGCCTCCTGAGTGCTGGGATTACAGTCATGTGCCATGATGCCCAGCTGGATTGTCTTCCTATTTTTGAGTTGTAAGTGACTTTTATCTGAGTAAAACATGATACTATAGTTAGATAATTCTAACTTCAAATAAACTCTCGAACTGAATTAAGCCAAGTTTGATGATATAAGGCCAATATACAAGAATAAATTGTATTTCTATATAGCAACAATAAAAAATTGGGGCATGAAAAATTTAAAATTACCATTTATAATGTCATCAAACACTTAAATTGCTTAGCAATAAATTTAAAATATATCCAAGTGTATACATGAAAACAACTATAAAACTGCTGAGAGAAATTAAAAGATTTATAAGGGCAACATAATATATCATGTTTATATTAGATTTTCTATTGGAAACATGTCAGTTTCCCCCAAATCTATATATTTGACCAACCTTAATCAAAACCTCTCTGGCTACTTTGTTGAAATTGACAGACTGGCTCTAAAACTTATATTGAAATATAAATCATCCGGGAATGTTGAAAAAATGTTTGAAAAAGGTCAAAGGCGAGCAATTCATGCTGATTCCAAGAGTCAGAATAAAATTATAGTAATCAAGACAATGTGATATTGGTGAAAAAATAGAAATCAACCAATGAAATAAAAGAGAGTTGAGAAATAGACCCACGTTTATGTGACCTGTTGATTTCTTGCCAACATGCCAAGAAACTTAGATGAGGAAAAAATCTTTTTGACAAAAAGTGCAGGAGAACTGGGACATCTTCCTAAAAGAAAAATGTCCCACAACCCTTTTTCACAGTACTGACAAAGATTAACTTGAAAGGAGTCAGACTTAAACATAAAAGCTACAACTTGAAAGTTGTGGAGGAAGACTGTTGTGGTCTAGATTGAGAATGTCTCCCAAAAGCTTCACGTTTCTGGAGGGTGTGCGGATACTGTGTGCACTGAACTGAAGGTGCTCGATGTGCTGTTGAGAAGCCGGGCCTGGTCAGAAGAGGGGGCGTGGCCGGAAGGGTGCCTCTCCCTCCCTGCCTCTTTTCTTCTCTCTGCTTCCTGGCTGCCATGACAGGAGCAACTTCTCCTCTGCTCTCTGGCTCTACCTTTCTGTACCTGCCTTGAAGCTGCCCATCATGGTCTGTAACTGTGGCTAAAGTAAACCTCTCCTCTTTAAAGTTCCAGGTGTCGGGTATTATGTCTTAGTGATGAAGGAAGTGACTAAGACAAAAACATTAGAGAATAATCTGTGACCTTGGAGTTAGACAGAGCTTTCTCACAACACAAAAATTACTAAACAATGAACAAAATTGCTAAGCTGGATTTCATCAAAATGTTTTGCTTTCAAAATAACTAGGAAAATGAAGAGGTAAGTTGTAGACTGGGAGAAGATTTGAAATACACTTATTTGACAAGGGACTTGTGCTATTGATGTTTTTGATACATGAAAGTTTAAAATTTTTATAATGAAACATATCATTTTTTTATGACTTATACCTTTGGTATTATTCTTAGAAAGATCCATTAACCCTAACTTTATAAAAATGTTCATTCATAATTTTCTGACCTTTATAATTTTAAAGTTATAATCTAAAATTAAAATAAAAACTAAAATGAAAATATTAAAATTTTAAATCTTTTAAATTAACTTTTAAAAATGTTAGAAATTTATTCTGATACTGTTTATTGCTATTCTACCTCCCCCTTTTAAAATGCCATTTTTATTGAGTATTAAATACTTAAAGACACTTGGGTTTGCTGTGAGCTTTTTAGTCTCCTTTTTGGTCATGGGAACAGCTGAACTCTTTCATTAGCACTTTTTTATTTAATGACTTATGAACCTTATGAATGCTGACATTTCTTTCCTTTCTCTCCTAACTTCTTCTCTCTCTACTAACTCCCTCCATCTTTTCTTTCTTTCTTTCTCTTACCTCCAAAGATATTTTGAAGTCCAATTGTTCTCCATGCCAGCTAACTTTCTCCACTAAATTCCCTTGTTGTTATGGGGTTTAGTGAGAATATTCTTGATTGTAATATTTAAGTCATGTTTACTTAGTGAGAGAATACAGAAATAGGGATATTAAAGCTAATGACAAGCTGGGCCATTACTACCTGTAATTCAGTGATGCTGAATGCCTTTCCCAGGGTTGTACCTGTCTGCTCGGTGGCCCCAAAGAATTGTTCACCATTCACAGTTGTTCTTAGTAGTAATTGACTTATTTGCAGAAAGAATTGGTTTCCAAATTTGCTTTGCTAGACATAAGGACTAAATATACTTGACTTTGAATAAAGAAGACAGGTTACAAGATTGTATTACTCTGCTCATGGGAAAGTTACATTAAAATGATTTCTATCTTGCTTTTCAAAGTAGCGTTTGCCATTGATTTTACCCACAAGCCAGGTACGTATTTAGACAGAAAAAGAACAGAGTCCTTTCTGAACTGAATTTTGTGGTAGGAATGACGGTCAGAAATAGAATTGTGTGGACCAGAGGGGACACAGCAACTGAAGATGAGAAGGGACCAGAGGCAAGGCCTACAAAGCATTCCCCACCCTCTTGGGACAGTATTTCTCTTCACATTTCCTTTGTTTCTGGGGAAATTTTGTTGCAGTTTATTTCAGGGTGGAATTCTTATACATGGTGCTCAGGTGACTCACTGGAAGTAATGGACAAAAATCACTTTGCAAAGGTTGACAAGCCTTACAAATATAAGGTTATGTTATTGAGCTTCTGAAAAGAGTATAAGGAAGACTGAAAAAAGGTGGTTGCCTCCTGAAAACTGTTGGTAGTGGGACTTCAAAAAAACTTTATTTCCCCTCAAATAATCACTATGAGCAGTTCAATACAGAGTTTTCCAGTCATAGCTTATGAAACAATAATTCCCATTACAAGGATATAATAAGGAATTTTCTCCGGTTCTTTGGGCCTGGCCCAAGGACTAGCTGAACTGCTGGCTTGTAAAAGCCAACCACTCTCCTTCTCCCTGCCACAGTTTTTACCAATTGGTCAGCAAATTCATAAGTCTTAAGATCATCCAGCCTTTTAGTCAGAAATTAATAAACTAAAGTCTCATAAAATGATTTAAGAGTCTATCGTATGTGGAGTCACATTTTTAAGAACTTCATGTTCTTTACAAGCAGAACTTCCACACAATTTCCAGCTTTCCCCATGGATCAGCTTGTGGTGGCCTTGTGGTCTGTAGGCCTTGTCTCTTTGTACTCTTATATCATCTGTTAAGGACACTGAAGGTCAACCTCTAATCTTAAATTCTAGTAAATAAGTGCACCTGGCCAGGGTGAAACTCTTAAGTAGCTCAATGCTGTGGAATTAGGTGGCAAGCTAGCCCTGGGGGAGGAAGAGGAAGAGGAAGAGGAAGAGGAGGAGGAAGAGGAAGAGAAAAGTGCCTGGGTTTGCTTGGTTGATTTCTGTCCCTGGCATGGCATGCTTCCTACCTGTGGAACCTAATTCCAGCTCTTTTATAAACTAGCCAAATGGGCAATGGCAAATAAGGTAGCTTATAAATTATTTTGGGCTACTTTGTTCATAGCAAGGTTAGCAATGTGCCTATCTCGTGGTGCTATTCTAAAAATTACATGTAATAATAAATATGATAGAGCTTTTTAAAGTACAGAACACTGAATTCTTTTAAGGATGATAACTTTTGACCCACTCACTCTGGGAAAAGAAAAGCGGTCAAGTGTCTGGAAAACCAGAGTTCTAAATTGGTTTACTCCTACTTATTCAGCCCTTTGCCCAACCCACTCTGTATGTGTCTGCCAAGAACACATCTAGTGTAGAGGACTGAGGAGAATTGCTCATCACTCAACTTGTACGAGCAAATGGTACCAAGCTGACTTAATATTCCAGGAAGCATTTCTGTGATTGGTTTGGCTTCTGCATGACCAGTAATTGCAAAGGTGTTAGCAGAGAGGGAAGCCTGGACTTTGGGATTATTGAAAAGAATAACTGTGATGAAGCGTCAAAGAATGAAGCCAACTAAAATCTTTTCTGGTGTTTGGAAGCTGGCATGGACTAGATTTAACAAATCAGCTATGTGGTTCCAAAGTTTTACTGACACAGAGAACATCATCTGTTACTAGTTCAGTAATATAAATATTTTGTATATTAATAAAAAAGAGCAAATGGTGACAAGAGATAACATTGACAGTAACCAAATATCTGCAGCACGCTGTTAGCTCTGCTCATCCCATCTTACACTTCAGAACCAACCCGCACCCCTCCTGCAGGCTCTTAGATTTCCCAGACTTGCACTGATATTAACTGGGTTCCCCGGAGGCAGAGCACATTGACTACATGGGAGTTGGGTGGCGGTGTCACCGATGTCTCTGCAGCTGGGAAGGGCTATGGCAGGAGCAACTTGAGAGTATCAGAAATTACCTAGAAAGGTGGCTTGGGGAAGGTACAGATAGGGATTCTGGGAGGTTCTACATATTTTTCCACATCTCAGTGAACTTGGATATTGGTGCTTGCTGGGGTCATAATAGTGATATGCTGATAAATGCCAAACAGCTGACAGGGTGGGAGAAGGGGCAGTAAATAAGACCGGGATTGGTACTGTTTGCCAAAGTCTCTGGTATCAGTACTCCTGCCACGGCTGAGTAGTGTTCCCACCATACAGATCCAATGGATGTATATAACTTCCAGTACATTGATAAGAGGAAGTAAAATGAAATAATTAGGGTGTGACCAGGTGTAGGTATTGATTACTTTTGTTTTTAATATACTTTATTTAATTGCATGCTTATATAATTTAAGATAATTGTATTCGTTAATTTAATATAATTTAATAATGGCAATGATTAACACTCATCTTACAAAATTCCTGAAATTGTGACACTCTATTCTCATGAGCCAGTATGAATTGACTTCAGCATGCCACTGTGTCCTAAAGAAAGGACAAAGTGCTGTGTGTGAATGGAACATCCAACCTCTGCAGAGAAGAAGGCAACTGCTTCTTGTTTCATCCCCTCCCAGGCAAGCAAACAGCCCTGGAATGGGTCTAGCACAATCAACAGAGCTTCTTTAATGAACAACAACTACAAAACTTAAAAATCTTCACCCTGCTAACACAAAATTTCCATCTCACCTTGGTTCAACCATATCCATCTAGAAGATAGCAGGTATGGGGGGCAAAATTTACAGGAAAGACAAGTTTTGAATTTTAAGGAAGATGGAAGCTTGAAAGAAGTCAAAATAAATAAGCCACTTTTGGAATGTTCCAGAAGCCAGCTGTGGTATTTGGATGCTGGATGCTTAGGTTGGGGAAAGGAACAAGAAAAAAGATGGGTGGAAACTAATCTCCTGTACTTCACAGATCTGCCCTGGGCCAGGACTGGCACAGTTCTTAAGAAAAATGTTCTCCCATGAGATTCTTTTGGTAAAGAAAAAAAATCCTCTTGTGGTCATAGAAACACATCTGATAAAATAGGCCTCCTAGAATTCAGGCCACAGAGTCACCCTCAGCATCATAATGAGACACAAAATGAGAAGGACCTGAGACCTAGGTGGTACTAAATCCTGCCCCACTGAGAGGAACACGGAGAGGAAAATGACCCAATGCCATTTCACTCCATTATCAATCCAATCTACTACTTGAGTGGGAGCAGAGTTAGAAATCTAATTCTAAAAATAACACTGAAAAATATGTGGTGTGCAATAAGCACACCTATGTGAAGCCAGGCCAAAGTTTTCACATGTGTGCAAGTGTGTGTGTGTGTGTGTGTGTGTGTGTATAGGATGGGATGGAGAATAAATGCTACCTAGCATGTATATACACAATAATTTTCTTTCCCATCTTTATGTTTTCTTTCTAAGTAGCAAATGCAACTCAAGTAGGGAGAGAGCCCCCACTGCAGAGGACTTAGCAGGACCTGTTAGGACCCAGGTACTATGCACAGTACCTCCCATTGATTAGCTCGTGCAATTTCTGCAAACTTCTGAGGCTGCCAGCTTTATTGCAGAGAGAGGACAAGTTCAAGCTCAAAGTCAAACAGCCAGAAAGACATGGAAGTGTATTTTAAACTTGTCCATTGGACTCCAAAGGCCAGTCTCTTCCCCATTCCACGCTTCTCAGTACCTCCTTCTCTGATCAGGCCAGAGCTGGCCAGAGGAGTTGGTCATCCCTACCTCAGTATACCAGAGCCCACAAACATCTGCTGAATGTTGTGATTTCAAAGCAAAGATTTGACATCTAAACATCAAGCTCATAATGTCTAAATTGGGAAGACTGCAGCTCCTAGGTCCAGTGAACTGTAGCCATGCTGTTCGAGACGACATCAGACAGTGCTCCCAGTACATGGGTTGATAATTATAGGTTTATGCTTAGGTATGGACTGCTTGTCAACATTCCTCCGCACACTTAGGAGCCAGATGGCCTTTGACAACAAAGGTGTGTTGGGTTGTATGACAGACCATGTATCTTCTTAACTTTCTTTTTTTTTTTTTTTGGTACCTGGGATCGAACTCAGGACCTTGCGCTTATGAGGCCGGTGCTGGAACCATTGAGCTAAATCCCTGGCCCATATCTTCTTAACTTTGAAGCACAAGGGTACTCACCACTTTGAGGAAAAAGGAAGAACTAGGTTCACGAGAGTGTTAGTGCTACAGAATTATTTACGACATGTTCCCTTCAGATGGTCATATTCCAGAGTGTTTTCAAACATGAAGCAAAACCCCAGGATGATTCACACAGCACAGCTCATTGAAGTTGAGGAAGCAGAGGAGACGTCTCTATCTGTCCCTCCCCATGCAGGGGAACCTCAGCTGTCTCCTCCTGCCTCTCCTCTCTTCTCCAGAATGTATTCTCAGGAAGACTGGTGGAGAGATGAGGCAGCTGCCCTGAGAAGGGGTGTTAGAGTGGGCGGACACAGATGGAGATGCTCAGGCTGAGGAGAAGGAGCTGGTGTTTGTTAGGAAGTCACTTCCAGCCCAGGAAGCGCCCAGCCCAGGGGTGAGGCCCACCCTGTGGGACTGTGAGAGACAAGCCTAGCCCCCATCGGCCAAGCCCCACCTGTTTTCACTAATGGCTTCCACCACACAACCCAGTAAATTGAGCTGAATATTTTCTGATGAGGAAGTGGACTGGAATGTGAGAATCCTTGCTGCTGACGTCAAGCTTGCCTTTCATTTTATTTATACCCATGACATTGTGACACAGGATCTAATTTTCCATTGTATTTTTTCTCTGTTAGGAACCAAGTGATGACAAGTGAATTTGTGTCTGAGCCTGGAGAAAAGATATTTAAAATTTGAAGCCAGGGACCAAACAGGATTCTGTGTCTAGCTCTATCTCCCACTGCCCCTTCTTCTCTTGAACAGCTGAACTGTGAACCATGGGAAGGTCGAGGAAGTGCACCCCTGCAGGGCACAGTTGCCCAAGAAGTCAGGCTGCAAGTGTCCAGTTGCCAGCCATCATCACAGGGGCTCCTCCCTGGCACCAGTGCCAGAGTGAGGCCAGGGAGCAGTGAAGCCGTACAGCCGCCTTGGCACGGAGCCCTGGTCGCTGTCTGGGCATGGAGAAGGCACTGGTTCAGGAGCAGGTTCCAGCTGCCCGACCCAGAATGACCAGTGCAGTGGCTGCCCTGCTGCTTCTGTCCCTCAGAGGCAGGATAGACTGGGACAGAGATGAGATGGCAGGAACACATAGAGGGCATGGGGGCAGGGGCAAGCTGTGTCCTGTGTGCAGAACTAACATTTGCAGACAGGGAGACTGGCACATGTCCAGCTGGCAGGCAGAGAGAATACTCCCCAAATCCTTGCTCTGCTGCGCAATTCACCAGCACCTCACCAGCCTCCCTCTGTTATTTCCCAGCTGTGGGGTCTCTAACATGTGCTCCTTTTCCCACCCTGAAAGGAGAGCTCCGCCTGGCGCCCTGAAGACTTGCCCAGCAGGTCCTTGGTCACTAGCTTTGCAGCAATGTCTTTCTGGCTCTGATCCCAGAGAAATTGGACTTCCTTGTACTCTGATCCAGAGATGTTTGTTATTCAGGGTTCTGATGCAGAAGTCCGATAAGCGAGGCCTCTGGGCCTTCTACCAAGTAAACCCTGTGAAGGTTTAAAGAACTGAGAAGCACAAGGACAGCCACACCCTGAAGGGTGGCTCAGTGTCAGCTCTGGTCATCTGAAATCTAGAATGTTTAGAAATGGATATCAGTGAGTTCTCACTGCATTGACCTTGGATGTCTTGTTTGGTTTTGTTTTTGTGTTTGTGTGTGTTCAGAAACAAACATTTTATTGAGTCTGTCATAGTTCACACATGTAGTTCTGGGTTGCCTTCTAACTCTCTGCTACTTTTTTCTGGGAATTGAGGTAAAATGGCGTGAAATGGGGTGCTGTCTGGAGATGAAGTGGTGGCATCATCTCTAAAGCTAGCCTGCTTGGCACCCACCCTGCTGCCTGGCTGTCTTCCTGTGAATCAGCTCAGGGCGAGGCCTCTGCAATCCCACCAGCAGCTGTCTGCCTCAGACCCAATTCTGAAAGCCTCTGTCTGGTCCATCAGCCCATGTTAACTGCTCCCCTGGTACAGGCCTACCGCATGCTCCTAGACACAGGCAGAGATGGGGCCCCGGGTGAGGGGTACGAATGAGACACAGGCCGTGCCTGTCAACTGGCAGCAGGAAATCATGATGGTACAAGGTAGCACTAGGTGTGGCCTCAGTAATGTCACTGAAGCACTCCAGGTTCCAGGCTAGGGTGCAGGTGTGACTTAGGAATCCCTGTCCAAAGCCCACTGGAAGGTTGTTTGGGATGAGTACAGGAAGGGTACAGTCAGACAGTCTTGGGTTCAAGTATTGACTTGCTTACTAGCTCTGTGATCTCTGAAAGGTAATTAAACTCTAAGCCTCACTTTCTACATCTAGTTTTTTGTTTGTTATGGTGGTTATTTTTGTTTTCTGATTTTTTTGTTTTGGGACAGTGTCTCACTATATAGTCCAGGCTGGCTTTGAACCATGATCCTCCTGCCTCAGCTTCCAGAGTTCTGGCATTACAGGTATGTTCAATCCTCAGTACCAAAAAAAAAACTTAGAGAGAGACTGGCTTCTCTTGCCCATCCTGAAGCTTCCTGCACACAGCCATCTCCAATGATGGTATCTACAGAGGGGAGTTCTCCGATGCCGGGAGAATATCCCACAGCAATGCAGGATAATCAAAGGGGAGATGGGCAGAGGGCTGGGCTCAGAGGGAGTGCTCAAACCATCCAAGCTTTCTCTTCTTACATTTCATGACTCGGAACATGGCCCTCTCTCACAGTCCTTATTTTGGCTCCAAAGTGACACATTCTTGAATGGGGTCTGAGGTGGTACCTACACTGTAATAAGCAACAGGGGTCAATGTGGAGGGGATTCGTGATACCCCAACTGGGCTCTGGTCAAGCATCTATATATAAGAAGTTAAGCTACCACTTCCTAAAAGCAACGGTGTGTGTGTGTGTGTGTGTGTATGTGTGTGTGTGTCTGTGTGTCTTGCTTCATCACACTCAGTTCATAAATGTCGTAGAATCTTTTTAACATAATAAATTTTTATTGGTGCACGTTTGCAGTACCTAACATTTACATTCCTTGTGTGGAGCCGGTACGTGCATGTGACACAACTTAATTCCATGTTTTCATCCCCTCTCCTCCTTCTCTCCCCCATCTCTTGGCCCCCTTCCTATTTGAGAAAGATCTATATCCCCACTTCTTACTAGCTGTCTCTTACTTTGCTCTTTATTTATCCTTTGGGTTTCTCATATAAGAGAAATCATGCGATACTTAAGCTTGTGCGTCTGATTTACCTTATTTCACTTTATGGTCTCAAGGCATGGAGAAGGTTTAGGAGTACAATTGGCATTGGATTGATTCCACTCAGATCATACGTACTGAGCTCTTACTCAGTAGCAGGTGCTCTGGTAGGTATTGGAGAGGCTGAGGTGAAGAAGCCTGGCTCCCTGCTCATAGGGAGATGGCCCTATCAACCGCTACAGAGCAATGGGGTGAAAGCCACACCTAAGGCCTGAACAAAGAGCACCAAAAAGCTCAAGAGGGAGAGCAGTTCTGCCTGGAGAAGTCAGAGAAGGTTGAAGACAGCAGGAGCCAAGTTTGGAAACTTCCAGAGGCTGAGCAGAACTGGAGAATAAGTGAACAAATCTTCTTTAAGAACTTTCTTATTATTGTTCTAAGATCTGACCGAAATCATCATTATGAGCTTCTACAAGATACATGGCCACATGGTGTGGAATTTGATTTAAAATATTACATAAACCATTATATATAGAAGCACATATGGAAACAATCTGAAAATATTTCTCCTCAAATATAGTGCCATTTGCTTTTGTGAATTTTCTATTTCTGGATGAATATGTGAAATATGTCTTGGTCTTCTGAGACTCAGAAGAAATTACATCACCATTCCCAAGCAAAAGTAATTTTGGTTGTTTCTTTGGCCATTCATTTATTTTTACCAGTCAACAAATATTTAGCTAGAAATTTACATTTTTGAAATTCCACAAGAGGTCAGTCAGGGGACACAGAAATAAGATCTTGCCCTGTTCTTTGGCTCCATCAAAGCCCAGGAGTGAGAAAAATACCTGAACATAAATAATTCTGACAGGAGTGGATGGTAAACAGTATGAGTAACTACAAAGTGCTCTGAGGATCTAGGAGGATCTCTGAGGATCTGTGATTGGGACACCTACAGAGCTGGCCTTTTATGGAGGAGCAGCCATGTACACGCATGCGCAGAAACAAGGAAAGGGGGTGGGCATGTGCGCAGACGGAAACCTGTGAACACAATGGGAGAACCCAAGGCCACTTGGAAATGGCACTTTGTCCTATTTAAGGATATGCCTGTGGGAAGATCTGGCCTAGGTAGATGCCAGCCTCACAGTAAAGTTGAACATGGTTCCCCTGGGCGTGGCTCCAAGTAGTCCTAAAAGCCACAGAACCTTTTTCTGAAGGTTGAAAGACTTAGGTTTTGAATTGGAGTTCATGCGGGATGGGTGGATGAATGCTGATTTATGCATGTGTCAACAGGGTTAGTTGGCAGGTGTGGCACCTATGGGCTCATGAAAGCATGGGCTTATTCCTGGATTTGGCATTTGATAAAGGGGCAGGGGGAGAAGATGAGGACCTCGGGTCTGCTGTAGAGGACACAGCTACTGCCGCGCTGCCATTCCTGGCCTGGTGGCTCCAGTTGTCTAAACTGACCTTGGTCGAACCTGCCTGATGGGAAGCCAGAGGACAAGGGGCCCAGGTTAGCTTCCTAGGGCACAGAGTAGGGGGAAAGGACAGAGAGCTGATCTGGAGGCTCAACCAGATGTGATACCGTAAATCCCAGCACGGTCCTTTCCAGTGTCAATATTCTTATGATTCCAAAGCAACCCAAGCTACAATGAGCCTTCTTTTTTTTCTTTTGTACCAGGGATCGAACTCAGGACCTTGTGCTTGTGAGGCAGGCAGCAGCACCACTGAGCTAAATCCCTAGTCCAGTGAGCCTTCTTTTGACTAATGTATTCCAAATACTCACATTGTTCTCAGAGATTTATGAAAAATAAAAAGTACAGTGAACCAATTGGATGCATTGATAAATGGATGGGGATGATGAAGGAGTCTCTCACTAAGAGAGTTCACCAAATAGTAACCCAAGTAGATTGAAAGCTTGGTGAACACATGAGCTGGGTCAGGTTGGTCACTACAGAGCCGTCAGTGCTCAAACCTCCAATAAACATTTGTCTGAACAACTTTGTTAATGAAACATCAAGAACACCAAGCAACATCCAAAGTGTAACTGGAATTTGTAGGACTGGGGAACTCAGTGCTGGAGTCTGGAGCTAAAAGACTTGGATTTAAGAGAAGCCATGGAGCCAGTGTTTGTTTTTCTACTTCTTGTAACTTTCGGAACAAAGCTTCCAACCCATCCCAGAGAATAACTGATCGTGGAGGGATAAAGGATTGTCCTTCCCTCAACCTTTTCGAGTCAGTTAAAAGCAGCACCATGATTCCTGCTTCCCAACTGCAATCACTTCATTTGTTGGTGAAGATGCACTGGGTGCTTGTTTTGTGTCTGAGAATTCAAAGGTAAGATATACATAGCCTTAGCTTGCAAGGCACTTCCTTTGGTAGGACTAGAAATGAGACACCAGGAAATTGCTATACTAGTGCTGGCTAGGGGGAAGGCAGGCCACTTTGGGACAATAAGAGGACATTTCACACAGGCTACGGTGTCAGAATAGGGAAGCTGAGTACTGGAGGATTCTCTCCCTTGTTTGTCTCTTGCATCAATATCACCACCACCTACCTTCCTACCACTACCACCCAACAAGGACTTCTAAGTAAAAGACTTGCAATGCAAATTTCTGGCTGAGCTGACAGATTTGGATGCATTTACACCAAAATGCCATAAACCAACCAATGAGGACATGTGGAGGACCTTTTCCATCATTCAATCAGTGAACATGTGTAGAGGATACACCCTTCCCCCCATCTGTATTTATATGTCTATTACTGTGATGATATTCTTGAGGTTGGGTCACTTATAAAGAAAAGAGGTTTATTTAGCTTACAGTTTCAGAGGCTGAAAGTTCAAGTAGCATAGTGTTGGCTCTGGCAAAGTTTTTATGGCAGGTGCCATAATGGTGGGAACACATGTGGAGAGATCACATGGGAAGACAGGAAACCAAAGAGATGGGGAAGTGATCATACCTGTTGTATTGTAAGAACCATCTCTCAGGAAATCACCAGGGTCCCATGTATTTCTATACATCAGGTCTATTTGAGGTCAATGCTCAGTAGAAGCCTAACACACACTGCCCCAATTTGTAATGGTCCCATCTTGCTGGGGACCAAGCTTCCAACCCACAGACCCCTGGGCATAGAGACACTCAACCCTATCCAGGTCATAGCACTTGTTCTTGTAGAGTAGAGGAGCGAGAGGTCAGGAGTTATTTTAAAGCCAAAGTCTGGGTTGGAGAGAGGAGAAAACAGACACAGGAAGGGAGACAGGGGACCTTGTAGCCAAACTTCACTAGCTACAGAATTTTTGGAGGTTAAGTACTTACTTCTAACACTTTGCAAACAGATGGAATATACACACAAATTCTTTGTTGGTTGGTTTGGCTTTTAATCTTCAGCAACTGAAGGTAGGGTACAAGGTGTCAAAACTATTTTTTTTGTATTAAATTCTTTTATTGGTACATTGTAGGTATACAGCACAATTACATTTCTCATTGAGAATTGTACCTTTATATAATGCATCTTGGTTCTTATTTTTTCCCCATTCCTAGCCCTCCCTTCACGCCC
>NW_004624869.1:1687621-1710214 GCF_000247695.1 Heterocephalus glaber
GGCTCAGAAGCCCCTACCTCTGGGCCAGGAACAGTGGGACTCAGTACCTTGAGCTGGTGGTCTGGTGTCCTCTTCGCCTTGGTAGTGTGGAATCAGGTGGCTGCCTGTCTGCAGTGGGGTGATTCGGCGTCTTCCGCGTGACTCAGGACCTGGGTAGGGCGTGCACAGACCTGCCTGTCTGCAGGGGGCTGATTCAGCGTGTGTTCTGCGCGACGGGGGACCTCGGCAGGGTGTGGGCAGACCTGCCTGTCTGCAGCGGGGTGATTCGGCTTCTTCTGCGTGACTCAGGACCTCGGTAGGGGGTGCACAGACCTGCCTGTCTGCAGCGGGCTGATTCTGTGTCTTCTGCGTGACCAGGTGTCAGAACTATTAGTACTGACCTGCACAACCCCGACTAGCGCTTCTTGTCTGATTTATGGAGGTGGCTGGCTGTTTTTAACACATGGGCAATTTTATTTCAAAATTGCTTCCTCCTCAGAGGGGTTTGTTAATTGAAATTTTTGTGTATTTGAGGATTATGACTAGTAATTGGAGAAAAACAATTTAGGAAAGAGGAGTAGAGGGGGAAAATAAAAGAAATGGTGTGTAGGTCAAAATCTAAGGAGCAAAAATGTCCTAATTTGTCCATAATGCCTTCTTTGAAAAAAAAAAGCCTTCTGAGGAGTTGTGAGAATTTGATGAAGATACATTTTAATTCTTAGCTAAGTCTGGGAAATGCAAGTGTCTCTCCTCCACTTCATTTTCTAAAGGACAGAAAAATCCTTCCAGCTCTGGAAAGTGTTGCTTAGTTAAGTATCTGTGTGGGGATGAAGGTGGAGTGGATTGCATTTTCTATGTTACTTCTGAACTTTCTTTGCTATTCACACACTCAGTCCACGGTCTGAGAGCTGGTTCTCCTACCCTCTGCTGTCTGCTCAATTCTCCCTTGTCCCCACCTGCTCTCTGTTCACCTTGGAAAGTGGGTAGTCTTTTTTTTTCCCCAGCAATGGGGATAAAACTCTACCACTAAGTGACATCTTCAGCCCCTTTTTATTTTTTATTTTGATACAAGGTCTCAGTAAGTTTCCCAGGCTGGCCTCAAACTTGCTATCCTCCTGACTCAGCTTCCCAAACGGCTGGGATAATAGGGTGCGTCACCGTGCCTAGCTGGTAGTCATTTTTAAGGCTTGAGTTTTAGGTCGCCTACTCAGAGGTTCCTCTGTTGTCTCTGTATTGATGCTGCCTGAATCTTTAGCTTTAACTCAAGCTCTTCCCTTTACGGCAGGCCTTGTTTCTCTTACCTGCTAGACATCTTTCCAGCACCGGAAACCCACCATGCTCTGAACTTCTCCCCAGTGCTGGCTCCTGCCCAGCCTCTCCCTGCCTTTGTGGGAGGGACCAGCATCCCAGTCACCCACACACAGTTTATGGGTTCTGAAGTCCTTTTCTTCTCCTGAATTTCTTTCCCCTCCTTCCCTTCCTCTCCATCCCTAAAGCCACTACTCTGGCCAGTGCTTTCTGGATTATTAGTAGTGGTCTCTTTGCCCCCATTGGACTTTCCAAGCTTCCCTCATCCACCAGGTTAACGGTTTTAGTGCACAGATGTCTGAGCTTCCCATTTTCTAGCTCTTCCCATCAGGGACAAGTCATTCAGATCATCTCATTCTCCACTCTGGTTTTCCTCCTGTCTCTTGGGCCCAGGCCCATGAGTCCCTGCTGTCATATCATTGTCTTCTGCTCCCCTCCTAAGAGCTGACAGCTCTGAGGTGTGGTTTTGCTACTCTTCTGTTCTTTCTGATGCCTGCCCCCTGCAGGTGACTTCATCCAGCCCCACAGATCCAGTAGCATCTATGCACTGGTGACCTCCACATCTCTGCCTCCAGCCCAGGCTTGTATCCTGTGCTCCAGACACAGAGACCTAGCTGTTTCGTTGACATCTTTCTGTGGATGTCTAAGTGGGACTCACACATAACAAGGCCAAGTCTCCCAACCTTCCCCATCTCAGTGAGTGGTACCTCTAGCCGCCCAGACACTCAGGGCAAAACCTGCAGGTTAATTTGTTTCTTCTCCCTCCTAACTCCATGGCCTTCATCCAGCTGTTCCCAGGTCCTCTCAACCTTCCATTCCAGATGGCTGCACCCTGAACCTGGCCATCCTGTCGGGGTCCGCTGTCTTCCCCAGATTGCTCCAACAGCCTTCGAAGCCCTCCCAGTATCTACCCTGGAGGAAACCCTTCAACTGCTTCTCCACACAGCAGCTGGAATCATCTTCTCAAAGACTGGCTTCTCTGATTAACAGCTCCCCAGGCTGCCTGTGGCCTCCCTGAACTGACCCTTCCAGCTTCTTCCTGCTCTAGCTGCTCCCTTCCCATGCACCCTCTTCTCAGGTCTTGGTATTCCCAGCTCTTTGGATAACTCAGGTGCAAGATAAAAGGCCTCTTTCCAGAGAAGCCATCCAGATCTCCCCCTCCAGCAGCCTTCCCCCTCAGACTTTCTGTTGCAGTAATTTGTTTTCTTATTGTCAGTTTGGGCACATCGTTTTCTTTTATTTTCCTTGTGAATTGTCTCCCTTTTCTCCACTAGAATGTGAGCATCACAACATCCATCAATATGGCTTCATCTTGTTTATAATCTGTCGTCGGTACCTAATATAACCCCTGGCACTTAATAGTTGCTCAAAAGTATTTGTTGAGTGCATGAATATATAATTGAACAAACTTGCCTATGTGAGAAGTGAGAAATACCATCCTACTAATTTATGTGTACATATATACCTACATATATATTAACATATTTGTGTGAGTCAGATTTCTGACTCTATAGCAAAACACTGAAGCTATATCTTATAAAGAGCAAGGATTTTCTAGGTGAGGGGGCACATGCCTGAAATCCCAGAATCTTGGGAGGGTGAGGCAGGATGATAGCAAGTTTGAGGCCAGCCTGGGAAATTTAGTGAAAATAAAAATATAAAAAGGGGCTGGGATGTAGCTCAGTGGTAGATTACAGCTTGGACGAGGCCCCAGGTTCAATCCCCAGTGGTGTGTGTGCATGTGTGTGTGTGTGTGTGTGTGTGTGTGTGTGTGTGTGTTCTGGCTCACAGTTTCAGAGGTCCTGTCTTCCATCAATTGGCCCTTTGCTCAGGTTGTGGTGAGGCAGTACATCATGGAGAGTGCATGGCAGAACCTCATGGCTGGGAGGCAAAAGAGAAGAAGGGGCTGAGCGTGCACTCCACTGGCTACAAACCTCTCACCAGGCCCCTGCCAATGGCACCACCCTGGACCAATCCTGGAACACAGGGCCTTGGAGACACTGAATGTTCAAAATATAGTGAGAGTGTAAGTAGCAAGGAAGATGAGCACAATGGAGCTCTCAGACACACTTAAAAGAATATGTGGCAGGTGCAGGACACAGTGGCACCTCCTGAGATATAAGTGCAAGGGTGTCACTATTAATGTTCCTCCTGAAAAATAATAATGGCAGATATTCTATTGTTAATTCTGAACTTCCCAGTCCACATTTAATCTCTGGAACTTTGTAACTGTAAGCCACTGGGCTTATGCTCACCCTGGTGCCAACTTTGGGTTTACTCCAAACTTTTGATTCTTCTCTCTTTGACTGGACCCATCCTAAGGGCATCAATCCAGGTTGAGAACTATCTGGAGGAGAACTGTGAAGGAGGTGTTTTTGTTTTTCTTGGAGTATCTTTGGGTTTTTTTGTCTGAGATTTCAACAAGACTTGGAAACTGAGGCTACAATCTCAAGTCTACTCGCAAATTTAGAGTGAGAGAGGATACAGGTGGCATTGAGTGGCCTCTTGAAGTCTGCTATGTAATGCATAGTCCTTTGGTCGGGGGAGGAATGGTGGTGATGAGATAAAGCTACGCCTGCATGAATTATAAGAGGTAGGGGTTAAATGTATGTGTTGCCAGTGACTTTGATGATCATGGCAGGTGAATCATGGACTTTATTTCTCCAGAAACTGTCAAACACCAGTAGCTCTTGATGGCATGGGTCTTCCATACTGTGGCAAGCACCAGTTTGCCAGTACCATCAAAATCTCCAATCTTGGAGGAAGAATGGCTCAGATACTTTCAAGGAATCCAAACAGTGCAACCCATTGTTTTAACCTTCTTAGAGAACTGGATGACCACTGCTCTTGCAATCCCATGTGATGGGGATGGGACACTATCTTGCTCCCTGGCATCTCTGCTTGTTGAATTGCAGGCCTGAAACAGGAAGATGCCACTGAACATCAGGAGTAGACCAGCCAGCAAGAGCCAATCAGAAGCCTCCTCACTCCTGCTCATTTTCCAAACAGCTCAACACACAGGGCCATCAGCAAAACATGAAAGGTGAAAGTTAGTTTTTGCTGTCCATTTCCTTTTCCCCCCGACAATGATTGGTTTCTGTAAGTAAGCAAAGGAAAGGAAAGAACATCTGATTAAAGAGTTTTATGTAGGCTTTAGAAGCACAAAAATTTACTACAAGTAGAAACATAATATTTAGGATAAAGCAATGCTGAACCAGTGAGAAAAATCACATTAAGGTTATTTCAAGCCCTATAAGTCTGAGAAGGGAAGACAGTTATGGGCACGAGCAGGGGAGAGGTGGACTTTTTGGTGCATCTAAGGCAAATTTGCCATGTTGTCTATTCCCAGGCACCTGGCAAGGTCCAGTGGGAGTTGAACAGGGGCTCAGAGGGCTCTGTCCACTTCTGGCAATAAGGGTGCAAAGGGAAGGACACAAGGCAGTGACATTCTAGTGGGAGTAGTGGCTGGTTGGTGTGGAGAGCAAGAGAGAAGAAGGAAAGCCAGGTGGCTGTGGTGTGAATTTGGAGTGGTAGCTTTAGGCACTAGGAGTAAGATTGGGTAGGGAGGCCATCAATGGGATTTACACTTAGACATGGCCAGTCGCCAAAGGGGAACACGAGCAGAGCTTCATCAAGCAATATTAGACACTCCCGACCCTGCCCCAGCCAGACTGCAAAGTCCGGCCTTTAGTGTGTTCCTCCTTTCCTTTTTATTCTTTCTTCCCTTTGCTTCAGTTCCTTTGCCTTCTCTTTCTAAAGCCCTTCTGCTCCTCTTTTTTCCATTTCTTTTCTCCTTTCAACCCCTTTTCTCCCTCTCCCTTTGTCTTCTTTTTTCAAAAGCATACACCATCTGTGTCTAACTTATTTCACTTAGCATGATGGTCTCAAAGTGCATCCATGGTTTCTCTTATAACAGAAAGCCACAGTATAAATAAAGAGTAAAATCAAAGATAGATAATAGGAAAGAGGGAGACAGCCAATGTGGAAATGGGAAGGAAGTCTAGGGATGGGGAAGATACAAGGCAGGGGAGGGGAAGGAGAAGTAAAAAGAAGCAAGATGCAATGTGTACATGTACCAAATGCCCACAGTGAAATATGTATTATGTACCAGAAATATACACTAACTTTTAAAAGGGAGACAATAATACACCACCTCCCAGTCTCCTTCCAGGCATATTGTAGGTAGGAAGGATCTGGTGGCTTTGGTGTTAGGCTTGTTCTTGCTGTGTCACAGCAGAGATGGAATGGAGGACTTTTAAGCACCAGACATCCAAAGGCACTTAGACCTGTCTGTGCAAAGCCTCGGAACTTGCTAATGGCGAGACACCTTCTGTTTTTGTGCAATTTGTCGGAAAACCAGGGCTTTTCTGGCTGCTGCAGGTGCATAATGTTCAGGGGCTCCTCCTAGGCATCCTCTGCCTTCATGAGAGCTCCGGAAAATCCCCACGTCAGAGGAGCAGATAATATGGCTTTTGTTTTCCTTTTATAGATCATTATAAAAGGGATTCAGAGGATTTGGGCCTCTTACCTTTCCCCACCATCTCTTTGTTCTTTTCGCTTTTCTTGTCTTGTTTTCTTTTCATTATATTTACTTTTCTCTCTGAAAACATTTGTATTTTTACCCCCTGGGATCAATTTCCTCTGAGTTTCTCAAATTGTCCTTTCACCTGCTGGGTTTTGCCTCAGACTTTCTTGAAGTTTTCTTTTGCTTTATTTCCCACCAAATCTCAGCCTAAACTTGATCATCTACCCCCTGATGTCCTTGCTGTTCACTTGTCCTGTTTGTGCATGGCTAGGAAGGCTATGAGGGTGGAGCACTGATAGATCACACTGCTAATTTAAGTGTCCTTGGCCCATCTACCCAACCCCGTTCTGCTGGTCTTTCCATCTCTTGAAGGAACAAGTGTATTAGTTTTCTTATCACTACATAAAAAGTCATACAGTTAGGAGTTTAAAACCATATGCATTTATCATCGCAGTTTCTGTGGGGCACTAGTCGGGACACAGCCTTTTGGGGATCTGGGGCACAGTCTCATCTCAAGGCTGGGCTGGAGGATGGCTAAGTTGAAGCCCCCTATGCTGGCAGGTCACAGCTCCCTTCAGGGGTAGAAGGAGGGCCTCAATTTCTGCAGCTCTTGCCTGGATGTCTTCCAGCTCTTGCCTAGGCTTCCCCTACAAGACTGCTGGCTTCATCGACACCACAAGGGAAAGCATCTGGTAGCAAGGCTCCATAATGGAATCTGTGGAGTGACATCCCTGTCACCAGTGTCATATGCCATTGGCAAGGAGCAGGTCATAGCCTCCACCCACACCCAAGGGGAGAGGACGACACAAGAAGTGAACCCTGGAGGTGGGGACAACTGGAGGTCTCTGAGAATGTGTTCTCACAAGAAGGAAAGTTTTTGTACAAATACTTTGCTGGCCTAGAAAAAAACACTATAAAGGCTCCATTAATTTTGGTCTCAGGCTTTATGGTAGGACCTTATATCCAAATAATTTTGTCTCTATGTCCTTTGAACTAGGTTTTCTAAAAATGTCTCGTTTTCCTTTTCTGGCATTAGAAATCTCATTAGCCTCTCTGGATGAGAAGGTTAGCAGGAACTGATTGTTTGGTTTTGGTTTGGGCTGTACTGACTCAGCACTGTGGGCAGCTCGATGAGGGAGGAAAGGCCCCTGGCAGCGCTGTCTAGGACTTTGTTAGAAACCCCTCCACACCCAGGGACCAGGTACCCCGAGCTCCAGGGGATGACAGTCAACAAGACGCCAGGCCTATTCATACCCAGGCACCTAATTAGGCAGATGTGTCACTTTTTGAAAGTGTCTGAAAGCTTTGTAGTATCTGCTTAGACCTTTAATGATTGCAGCTCCCAAACAAATTGAGGGAGGCAAGTGGGAAGGCAAAGGGAGGGCTCCAGGATAGGGGCACCTTTGGCTGGATCCAAGCGTGACTCACCCTTTGCAAACTGTCTGCGCAGTTCAGTTCGGAGTGAAGGAAAACCATTCCCCCACATACACACTACAGTGCGTTGTTGTTTACATATTCGTCTGAATACAAGTCTTTGAGGACGAGCCATCTTCACTATGGTGTGTGTGTGTACACATATATAAAACGACCAATATCACTCAATTTTAACACCTCTTTAAGATAGTGAATACGAATTTGAATTGAGCAATTCAAACAAACCTGATCTTCAGAGTTGGGGGGGGGGTGCAGAAGCCCACGGAGGGGCGTGTGGAGAACCGTGGGCACGGTTAGAAGGATGCTTGGAATCCAAACCCCTAATCCCAGGAAAGGCACTGGTTCGGGAGCTCCAGATTCAGCTTCCCTGGAGCAGCCTGGGAGGCGTTGCCAGGAACAGAGCAGCTGCAGGGGGCTCTAAGCGAGCGGGAAGTCTGGACCCATCATCCCGGGAGGGGCGCTAGGACCCAGGCACCCGCCAGCCTCTGGCCGCTCCGGAGAGCGAAAGCGCGCTGAGGCTCGGGTTAGCAGCCTCGGAGCCACGGGACCCTGCCCGAGGGCGCGGGGCCGGGCGCGGGGCCGGGCGCGGGCCCGGACTTCGCAGCTGCCTATATGGACCCGCTGCCCGTGCGCCAGGTGAGCCCCGGACCCCAGCACGGGGGTGGGGGTGGGGTGCTGGCCCAGAGCTGTCCCGGACCTGTTCTGCAACACCTGGCAAGGGTCTGCGCGTCCTGGCGCCTGGCTCCTCCTGCTTCCTGGCCAGGGGCACATGCAGCGGCAGTGGCCCTCTGGTTTATAATTTTCAGGCAGAATAATTGCCCGGGGGTGGCCGGCCTCCGGGGACATGCGCGTCCCTGCAGCCGCCCCGCGCTCCCGCGTGCACGTGCTCCAGGGGCCAGGACGCCACCCCCCGGGGGGGGGGCGAACTGCGCAGCCCAGCCCTGCGTGTGCGTGTGTGCGCGCGTGTGTACACGACACGGACCCCACCGTCCCGGGACCCAAACCGCGTTCGCGCTCGGCTCCGAGAACGGCCAGGCAGCGGCAGGGGTCACCTGCGAGCCCCGGCCCGCGAGGGAAGGGACAGGGTGCAAGGCCCAGAGAGGAAATTGGACGTGTGCTCTGCTCCGAGAGGGGCCGCACGCCTGGGTCCCAGGAGAGGGCCTGTGAGGAGGTCTGCGACGTGACAGAGCGCTTCTTCCGTTCAAAGCTGAGTGCTGCTAGGGGCCAGGGTCACCTGAAACGCGCGGAGTCACCAGGACCATGTAAATGCGGCTCCCCGGACTGCTGTGGGAGGTGAGGATCGCATCAGCCTTAACAGAGCCGGGGCTGGGCGTCCTGAACCTTCAGCAGGCTACTATACCCTCAAGACCAGCCGTGCCCATCCACGCTGCCTGTGGCACAACGTGGACACTAGTTCACTGTCCCCAGGTACTGACCCCCAAAAAGCCCAGCTGACGGGTGGGCGGTCGAGCTTCGAGTTGCCAGCCCAGTGAGGCCATTGCAGTTGAAGGCTGGCTGCCTGGGCAGAGCACAGGGGGGCCTGTCTGTCCTGACAGTTAGGGACTTGTGTGTCAGAACCTGTGCTGGAAATGTCCAGTGCTAACCCAGAAGAGAGCCTTTCTCTGAAGTGTGTGTTGGGAGACGATCAACAAAAACATTTACACAGGGCGCGTGGGGGAGGTGAGCGCCAGAGGACCCGCCCGCTAGGATTTTATAATCCACGGTTCCTATTGCCAGTTCTTGGTTGACTGCCCTTCTGACCTTGAATGAGCTATTTTAACTTTGCAGAGGCTCCGTTTTCCAAGAAGCAGAAACAGAAGAATGAGAATTCACTAGCAGTGGGAAGAGGAGGGACTGGGAGGCAGGGCTGCGTTCCAGCCCTAGCTGTCCCACTGACCAGCCATGAACCCACCCGGCAACCACACACCCTGTCCTGGCCTCTGCTGCTGCAAGGGCTCACAAGGAGCCTTCCTGTCTGGGGTCCACTGCCAAGTTCATAGATGACCCACTGATGCCTGCTAGTCCTTCGAAGGTTGTACTGAGTGCCAAAGAGCCCTCAGGGATTGAAGAGAGACTAGATCAGAACTGTGGTTGAACTGAATTTTAATCCCAATCTATTTAGAGACACCCACAAATCTTTCAAGCTTAAAATCTGTGGAAATAAGCCTAGTTAGTTTAGTCAATACTTAAAATGCATGGGGAAGGACCTTACTTAGAAAGCCCTGGTTAAGCTTAAGCTTGATGATGTGGAATGAAGAAAGGAAAGAAGAAAAGGAAGGAAGGAAGGAAGGAAGGGTAGGAGGGAGGAGGAAGGAAGAGATCTTTGTGTTTGATGTGCCTCAACCCTAACCAGCCTCCTATGATTGAGACGCCACCAACTGACCCCTGAAAAGAGGACTCGGTGTAAGAGGACTCATGGGGGCACCTTAAGTTATACCCAGTGAACAACTTATTTACCTGGAAATGACTCAGTGAATACTAACTTCTCAGAAAAGCAGTGCAGTTTGGTAATGAAATAACGAAATTGTCTTTAGAAGCTGCATTAAATATTGGAATGTCAAACATTACCACAATTTATTGGGGCTAAGGCACTGCTTTTTAAAAAAACACTACTTTTACATTCAGTTTTAGGAAAGGAAAGTAGCAGAATGATTTATAGTTTTCTTTTACTAGATAATCTTTTAAAAGGACAGAAGTAAATGGAACACAAACCACGTGAAACTTTGTTTCTTCAGGTTTTCAGAGTTGAATAGCATCATAATGGAGAATGTTCACTAAGGACTTGCCATGTGCTGGGCATTGCACTAAGCACTTTGTGTGCAGTCTCAGGCAATCCTATCAGGGCCTTCTGAAGGGAGAGCTGTGGTTATTTCTCTCAGTTTTGTAGACTTCAGGAAACTGAAGTTTCTGGCCTGAGATCATACAGCCAGAAGGTGATGAAGCCGGGCCATTAGCTGGATTGATTTACAAAGTTCCAAGGAATAGGAAAGAGATAATAAAAAGGAGGGCAGAGTGGGAGATTTAGCTCAGTGGTTCTGCTGCCTGCCTTGCAAGCACAAGGACCTGAGTTAAATCCCCGGTACCAAAAAGAGAAAAGGGCAAAAAATACCCACTAAGTGTCAGATAACTTTATACATTGCAGTGCCTTTAAACTTAAAAATCTTTTATGGGTGGTAATTTTCTTTTTCTACTTAGATTTTTCTTGATGTGAGTTGAGTTTCTTTTCATGCCAGCAAAAAGACTGAGCTCTTTCTTTTTAACTGTATAGATACACATTCCTGGGATGAACTATAGTTTATTTAACCAATTCCTTATAAATAGGCTTTTGGATTATTTCTAGATTTTCACAATAGCATACATTATTAGCATAGTGGAATGAAAATATATATTCATTCCACACTGTTAACTTGTCTCCCCCTGAAAAAGAAAGTAATTTCTGATCTGGAGTCCAGTTCTTCCATTGACATACTTTGGGTTTTGGTAAATCATAAAATCTGAAGTGGTCTCAGGTGTATCACCTGTAAACTAGGAATGGTAGGACTTGCTAGTTGCAAAGGTCTTTTGCAATTATAAGATTCTGCAAATATGTGAAATTAGAGGGTGAAGAAATGAATTGTATTTGATCTCTCTCTCTTTTCTTTCTTACAAAACATTAATTTACTATGGTTTCACCTAATATTACATAAACTCCAGGACTGTCTCTTTCTGATGTCCTGGATTTTGTGAGGTAGATTTGCCTGTGAGATGTGGCTATGCTGCAGGCACAAGTCAACCTGAAACCTTAGTGACCTAAATAGAAAGGTTTATGTCTCTCTCACACTGCATGTCCTGAGATGGTTAGCAGAGGCTCTGCTCCACACAACCATCAGGAGTCAGGCTGACAGAGGCTCTGGAACATGAAGTGTTGGTACTAGGTCCAATGGCAGGGGAGGGGACAGAGCCAGTTGAGAATTAGCGCCTGCTCTTAAATACCTCAGCCTAGGATAAAGCATACATACCTCTTTTATTTCCAGTTCTTCGGTTGGAAGTAGCCATATGGACCCCACCCTGAGGCACAGAGAGGGGTGATATTGTTTTCCAGGGAGAGGAAATGGTGAATGCATGGTGCTCTTTATTGGAGGGCTGGGGCTGCCACAGCAGAGTCCTAAATCTAGTGGCTCACGATATAAATTTCCTCCACTGTAGTTCTTGAGGCTAGAAACCCAAGAACCAGGTACCAGCAGCACTGGGTCCCTCCAAGGACCTCTCTCCCCAGCTCATAGGTGGCCCTTTTCTCTGTGAGTGTTTATGTGTCTTTCTTCTACATGTCTGCATCCTAATCTCTTCTTAGAAAGACGCTAGTCGCAGTAGATTAAGGTCTGTGCTAATGACCTCATTCAGTATTAATTCTTCTTTAAAGACTCTGTGTCTAAACACAGCCGCATTTGGAGAAGTACCGGGGTTAAGACATTGACATACAAATTCGGGGACACAATTCACCCCATAACACATTGTCAGACAACACACTGAGTTACAGTCACCCTGTTTTCATTTGAGGAGGCCAGTGAGTTTCTGAAGCCACATTACAGAGTCATCTTCCTCTTTATATCACATCTGTCTCTCCCAGTTCTCTTCCCCATATTTCTTAACAAAAAGTTACTTTCTGAATTCCTTGGGTGTTACTTAAGGGGATCCAATGTTACTTCTTGCATCAAATAAACTTTTATTAATAGTTTTGACTAATGCAAGGAGGGTGACTTTGGATGGGACATGGACAACATGGTGGTTAAGATCAGGAGCCCCAGTGTAGGATTTCCTGGACTCTAATCCCAGCTCTAACTCTTACCAGCAACATTTCCTCATTTGTAAAATGGGGATAGTGATATTTCCTTTGAAGGGTTAGTGCCCTATTTAAATGAGATGCTGTGTGTATAGGGGTTGGCACACAGTAAGGGATCCAAAAATGGTGACTGATTCTTTGTAACTTCAGAAGCTTATGGGACCTTAAGGCCCAGTGAGCTGCACCCCAGAACTGTGCCAGGGACAGAAACCTAGAGGTCCTGGGCTCCCTACAGCTTCCATGGCATGGCCAGGAAGGATGTATTCCTTAGTGGGACAGCAGCTGCAGTCCCAGTTTATGTACATTAAAGTTATAGGTTCCCAATTAGAATTTAGATCCAGAAAGGAACACAAGAAAGGGACTGTCCCCTTAAATAGCACTTTATGATTATTATCAGACTACAGTGGAGGTAAATAGGATTGGCGGTTACAGCAATTTGTAACAGCAGCACTGCAGGTTTGCTGAGACTACTCTCTCCCCTCCCATTTAATGACACAGTGCTCAGGATGCGTTTGACAGTTAAACACATGAGAGAATTAGGCCTGCAACCTTCTCCCATTGACCTACCTGGGAAAATAACTTTTATACATGTGGGGTGGGGGGTTATCTGGCTTGATTATTATGTGTTTATTGATTCTTAGGGCTGCCTTGGGACTGGGAGAGCTGGGAGTTGCCAGGTGGCCTTGGCCCTGCACAACTGGAGCAGTATACAGTCCAACAGGAGACTCAGACAGTGGCTTCTGGCCTGGAGGAGCTGCATACTTCATCCCAGCAACCATGTGCATGCCCGAAGCAGTCGAAGGGAGGCTGTGACCACAATTGTGGGTGGTTGCTGGGCTTTCCTATGAGACCACAGACACTGTGCAGACTGAATTTCCTGACCAGCTTTCTACTGGAGAGCTAAGTAATGGCAGCCATAGATTAAAGCTCACTGTGTCTTGTGAGTTGATTGCTGCTCTGAATCTGTGACCGCTATTCCTGGCTAGGCAGCATCTTATATGTTGCTGTTAGCCAGGCAGTAGGTGTAATAGATTTGTCATCACCTGTGAATGTGTGCACACGGTTTTAGCTTTTTGTGTTTTCAGAATTTCAGTTGAGGTAGGTGTGCAGCTGATAATACATGTGTTGAATTTGATTGCTGATTAAGATGGTTTCAAAAGGCTACATTGTGATTTGGCATTGAAATAAAAGGTTACTGTTTACAAGGGGAGTCAAGGAAATAAAGGATAGTGTATAAATTTGACATTAATAGAGCAAATATTTGTCCTTGGAGGAATGGTGCAATTTCAGTTTTGCTTTGGCTGTTTTGCAAAGTAGCAACCAAGTGCTTTAAAAAAAGATAAGACACCCCCAAATATGTAAAGCTCCATTTATGTTTTGTTCTTGAGATGTGCGCAAAAAGATTATCTATTACATGTCAAGTGACTAAACTGAAGTCAGGAGAAGTTGTTTTATGAGAAATATTCAGGGCAGTGAGAGGTGAGTAGGTTCAATTCTTGTATCTTGTAAGTCTGCCACTAGCTCACTATGTCATTATTTAATGGTTGACATTTTTTTTTTCGTGATACAAGTGATGGTGCTTAGTACAATCAGTGGTGTCTTAGATGTGATGAAGTGTGACAAAGGTGACAAAGACTGGAACCTAAGTGATCTTTTTCCTCCCCACTCCAAGGTGCATGTTCCCTGAGAGTCACCAGACTCCAACTTCCAGATTGGTGACAGAGTCACTTGCATGACCCAGAGATTGAGTTCCTCTTTAAGAGGGAGAGGCCTAATGTCTTAGTCTATTTGTGCTGCTACAACAAGATGCTGGAGACTGGGTACTGCATAAACAGCAGAAATTTATTTCTCATAGTTGGAAAAATCAAGACTTCATTGGTTTCTCTTGCCTGTGAGGCTGCTCTCTGCTCCCAAGATGCTTCCTTGTGGCTGTGTCCGCCAGAGGGAGAGATACTACATCCTCTCATGGGGGCAGGGGCCGGAGGGGTGGGAAAGGGACTGAACTGCCTCTGTGGAGCCCTTAAATAACAGTATGAATGTATTCCCCAACCTCTCCAAAGGTGCCAACTCCCCATACTGTCCACTGGGGATGCACTCATTAAGCATAGCATATTTTAGGGACACATTAAGCTATAGCACTCTGCCCTCAGTCCCCCAAATTCACATCCTTTTCATTTGTAAAATACATTCATTCCCTCCTAATGGCCCCCAAAGTTTTAAGTGGTTCCAGCACCAACTCAAAAGTGTAAAGTCCAGAGTCATATCTAAATCAGATGTGGGTGAGACTCAAAGCACAATTAATCCCAAGGCACATTACCCTCCCACTGTGAGCCTGTGAAATCAAACAAGTTACAGAATGGACATTCCCACTGTGTTGTATTATATTTTCCATTCTTATTGCTGAATATCCAAGGAGGGGTAATATACAAAGACATTGTTTTCTTACAGTTCTGGCGTCTTGGTGGCAGTACCACTCCTGTGGCTCCACTACAGATTGCCCAGGTGGGGACTTTCTGCAGCAGCCATGCCCCACATTTCTGTTCAGTGTTGTATTGGTAGTGGTTCTCTCTGGAGGTCCAGCCCCTGACTGGGTACTCTGAATATTTGAGACATCTTTTGGTATCTAGGTAGGGGAAAGCCATGACTCCATAGCTCTTATGATCTGCGTGCCAGCAGAATCAGCACTACATGAACTCCAGCAAGCTTTAGCTCTTGTGCCCTCTGAGGCAATGGCCCTGCTTTAGCCATGGCTGGGGGAGCCTCAGAGTGTGGTGGTGGGCTGCAGGGGGAGGGGACCTGAGGCACCCCCTGCTCGGTGGCCCACTCCCTGATACCATTCTCCCCCCAACTCCGAGCCCCCAAAATGGAATGAGTGACTTTATGAGAATAAGTGGGAGACCCAAGCTGCCACACCTGCTCAGTCTCATCATGGGATGCCCTCTGCCACGTCCTGAGGCAGCCTTACCAAAAGCCGAGCAGGTGCCAGGGTCATGCATTTGGGCCCCCAAGCCCCTGAACTGTGAACCACAAGCAGTGAACCTTGGAAGTACCCACATGGTGCCAACTCTGCAGGCACATGGAGGCATAAGAGGGTATAAAAACAACCATCTTACACACATGGCCAGTGAATATCCCAGGGTGTCAGATGTAAATATCAGTCCTTCTCAGAGAGATCTGTGGAGGGAAATATGTAAGATGGGACATTTCTGAGAAAGTAAGTGACTAATAAATGTATTGATGGTCCATGAAGTCTTTATCATTGTACATGTTAGGAGGTCATAGCTGATTACATAATAGGAAAACAAATGATTTAAGTTTTTAACATCTGTTTTCTGCTTCCATTTAGAACTTTGTAATAGAAAATTCAAGACCATCTTTGTTGCAACAGAATGGAAAAGAAAGAGGAAAATAAATTTGTTCAGGGAGCTGAACAAGTCTCTGTTTTAAAAACTACACAGAGGACCCTCGTGAGGAGGGATGCCGGGGCAGTGGCATGCCCCTAAAATCCCAGCTACTTGAGAGGCTGAGGCAGGAGGAGTGCAAGTTTGAACCCAGCCCGGGATACTTAACAAGACCCTCTCACAAAAAAGAGAGAGAAAGGAAGGAAGGAAGGGAGGGAGGGAGGGGAGGGGAGTGGGGAGGGAAAGAGCTAGTTACCTTGAGGAGAAATTCTAGCCTGTCTTGTTTGTTATGGAATGAATGACTTTGGGAGGATTAAGCTAAATAATACTGATAAAGGGCTTACTATGAAACTGTTTGTTCGATGTCCCAGTGGCCAGCATTTCTGTTCAGAAAGCATCATTTTGCAGCACTCATGTTCATGTCCGGAGGAGGAAAACCAGTCAGTTTATTCCAGAACAGCACTCTGAGAGGGGCAATGGTACTGAGGCATTTTTGCCATCTGTCTTTTATTGAGCAGGATTTTTCATGTGAGGAAGGGCGTTCTGGGTCTCAGCCGGGCATGCTCCTGCCATTCTCCATGTACTGTCCCTCGTGGGAATGACATTCTGTAGGAAGCAGGAGGGAGGCTCAGTGGTGTGAGGTCTGCACAGGAAGGCGTGGTGTTGGTAGAAGAACGTGGGAGAAATAGAAGGGAACCCTTTGGCACCGCAGCATGCAGGGGACTTGGTGACATTGTCTGGGACACTGGAATCTGTGTTTGCTCCAGGCCCTGCAGAGGTAACCCAAGAGCTGGAGAGTCACTATTTTGGCACTTCTGTACTGGTTCATTCAACACCCTGGTGAGGAAACTCAGGTAGGCGAAGCCCTGGGGGCAGAGGGCAAAGGGGAGGAGGCCAGGGCACACAGTGCAGAGCCTGCTCCCATCCACTTGCCACACACACGTCCTCTCACTCACCCAGATGTAGCTGGCTTTCCTGGTCCTTTTACTGGGGCTCTTCGGGTGCTATGAGCTCCTTCTAGAGATTCTTTCCAGGTTCTTGTTGTACTGAACAAAGAATTGGACAGGAAATGAGGTAGTGAGGTTTTACATTTATCAAAGGTATTAAAGGTAAGAAAAGAAATATGCTCTGCAGAGTGCAGAGCAGGCCAATGGAAATGCTCATAGCAGCCACAGAGGTTAATGGCAACCTCTTTATATCTCCATTCTAATATCAGATCTAGGCCATCCTATCGGAAACATGCTTAATCTTGTGCCAGAAGAATTGAGGATGGTGTTTTCTGATTGGTCCCAGAGGCACGACTTGGAAGCTGTTCTGCGCATGTCCTGGATCTCTATGATCCACATGTGAGCCTATTTACCCAGCCACATCACCAGCCCAAATCTCCTGCTTAAGTCCTCCCTAAGCCCTTCCCCTGCCTCCAGAGGGACTTTCTCAGTCAGTAACAATCTTCTGTGCTGCCACCACTGTCCATGTGGCTTGCAATCCGGTGAGCAGTAGGAGTTGTGAAGAGCAGGGGAGTACAAGAGCAACCTGTACAGATACTTTCCCTGAGATGAGAACCAGAGAAATTATTTGTTACAGAGTTTTTGGTTTGGGGGCTTTTTTTTTTATGAATGAAATGATAGACACACACACACACACACACACACACAGACACCCACATCCATAGTTTAGGGGTCAGTACCAAAGAAGGCTCATTCAGAAATCAAGGGAAACCAATTGTTTCATTAAAATCTGATCTGACACACAGTTGGGATGTGACAGAAATGCTCCTGCAGTCACCTGTTGAATGGGTTCCAGAGGCTCTGTCTGGTATCCATGATTGTTTTTATAGACCTAAAAGTTGTCCCATCCCCACTTGGGTTCCAATATTTGGATCAGTCATGTGATCTGTTGGCTAACACCTCCAGGATTAAAACAACTGCTGGCCTTTCGATACATATTCTAGCAGTCAACTGACTAAAGATCAAATAGAGCCCAAAACATTGTAATTAGCAAGGAATGCTGCATCTGTTATTTTCTTAGATTTGAAGCTCAGGTATTTTCATCCATGTGGCTGCCATAACAAAATACCACTCACCCAGTGGCCCAAACAACATACATTCATTTTCTTCCAGTTCTGAAGGCTGGAAGTTCAAGATCAAGGTGCTGTCAGGGTTGGTTTCTCTGAGGCTTCTCTTCCACACTTGCACATAGCTGCGTTGCTGAATCCACACATGGCTTTTTCACCATGTGCATGCAAAGAAAGAGCTCTATGATGTCTCTTCCTCTTCTCATAAGGACACAAATCCTTTTGGATTAGGGCCCCGCCCTTGTTCTCATTTAATCTTAATTACCTCCCTAAAGGCCCCATCTCCAAGTGTAGTCACATTGGGAGTAATGGCTTGAATCTATGAGTTTTGAAGGACACACTTTGACCTATAATATTAGGTAAATGCTGCAAGTTTTTTAAAAAAGCAAGCTGTATTGAGGTCTAACGTGTACAATAAAATAAATACCTTTAAAAGTGTACAGTTTGATGAGTTTTGACAAAGTGTGTCACCATGTAGTGTGCTTGTGCTGCTGTCTCTACCACAACGTAGACAGCCTGGTTCCTGTAGCCTGTTGTCACTTCCCAACCCCACTAGGGCCCCCAAGTGGCCACTGATCTTCCTTCTATTTCAGTAGACTCAAGCTATCTTTTCTATTTTCATATCACTGATATCATGCATGCAAACTTTTAGGTCTTCTTTCACACAGGATGAAGATTGGAGAGTGATATATGGCTCTGTGCATCAGCAGTTTGCCACTTTTTATCTTTCAGTGCATCATTTTATGGGTGTGTCAGAATTGGTTTATTTTGCAAATCTATATTTCTTGCAGCTACATAAGTTTTAGAATTATTTGACTAATTTCAACAAAAAAGCTTATTGGATTTGATTTGGATTACATTGAATCTATGGATTGATTTTTTGAGAATTGAAATTTCAGCAATATGTAGTTTTCTTATAAAGAATGTTATGTATCTCTATTTAGAATTCTTAATTTCTCTCATCAGTGTTTTGTAGCTTTCAATGTGGAGATCTAGGGAGAAATTTTTATGCTTTTCAATATCATTATAACTACTATTTTCAATTCAAATTTGCAGTTATTCATTACTATTATGTAGAACACAATTGTCTTTTGCTTATTGGCCTTGTATTCTCTGATTTTTGCCAAATTTATTTAATAGTTCTAGTAACTTTTTCTATTTAGTCTTCAAATCTTTTTGTTGTTGTTTTTGTTTTTGTTTTTTGTTTTTTGGTACTGGGGATTGAACTCGGGACCTTGCGCTTGCGAGGCAGGTGCTGGAACCACTGAGCTAAATCCCTGGCCCAGTCTTCAGATTTTCTACACGCACCATTATGTTGCCTGTGAATAAACTAAGTTCTTCCTTTTCAGTTTGTGTCTCTTTTTCTTTTTCTTCTTTATTTTCCTAGCTAGGATCTCCAATATAGATGTGATGATAATGCACATCTGTCTTTTGCTCCTGATTTTAGGTGAAAAACATTCAGCATTTCACTTTTGAGTATGATGCTTTCTATAAAAATGGTGATTAAAATATTTGGTGAATGTTTAAATTTTTAAAAAATTTATTACAATAAAAGACACATGACCATTAATCCCCCTCAAAATCCTCTCCCTCACTTTAAATACACTTATCCCATTGTTTTGGCCACTTTCTGAGGCAATTCTGGAAGTCTTCTTTCATGAGTGTCTTTATTAGTTATGGCTAAAAATACAGTGAATGCTGCTGCCAAGTGTCATCCAACAGAAATGCAGGCTGGTAAAAATATTACAGTGTGTCCTCATCCAACTTATTCCTCTGATCGATCTGGCAACATGCAACTACTGGCTTTTCCCAAAAGTCAAAATATCAGGAAAGGTACATGTTTTTGGATCATTTTAGGACATGGAGGCAAACACAACAGTGCAAGACTTTCAGAACTGCCTTGTAAAATGACAAGAGTGATGGGATAAGTGTGTTTGAAATGAATGGGAAATACTTTGAGGGAGGATTAATGGCAATGTGTCTTTTATTGTAATTAAAAAAAAAAATTTAAACATTCACTGTATTTTTCGATCACATTTGCTCACTTCCCCACTTCTTTCACTGTGGTGCTGGGGATTGAGCCCTGGGCCTCACACATGGTAGGTAAGCACTGTACCACTGAACCATACCTACAGCCCACAGAAGTTTTGTATCAGGCTGAAAAAGTTCCTTTGAGGCTTTTTATCAATATAAGTAGTGAATTGTCAAATGCTTTTCCTATGTTTTTTGAAATGATGGTACATTTTTTCTTTTTTCTGTTAAAGAGGGGAATTCCATTCTTTCACATGGTAAAATATCCTTAACATAAAAGTCACCATTTCGACCATTTTAAAGTGTACAGTTAAGTAGTATTGAATATATTCATGACACTGTGCAGATTTCTCCGTGTAGTTACAGAAGTTTTTATACCTCCAAAAGGAAACCGTACCCACTAAGCAGACACTCTCCATTTCCCACTTCCCCAGTCCCTGGCAACCATCTGTTTTCTGTCTCTCAATTTGCCTGTTTTATATATTTCATATAAATGAAATCATTGTATGTGAACTTTATGTCTGGTTCTTTCATTTACCATGTTTTTAAGTTTCATTCATTTATAGTATATATCTGTACTTCATTTTCATGGCTGCATACTATTCCAGTGTATATGTATACCACATGTTGTTTATTCATTCATCAGTTGATGAGCATTTGAGTTATTTCCACTTTGGAGCTCTTGTGAATAGTGTGGTTATGAATTAATGTACAAGTTATCATCTGAACACTTGCTGTCAATTCTGGGCAATATATACGTAGGAGTGGAATTGCTGAATTGTATAGTAACTCTGGTTACCTTCTAGGAACTGTTGAATGCTTTTCCACAGTGGCTCCATGTCTTCATCTGTGCTGCTACAACAAAATACCAGAGACAGGGTAGTTTATAGAGAGCAGAAATTATTTTTTCACAATTCCAAAGAGCAAGGAGTCCAAGATCAAGGCTGCTGCAGCTGGGAAAGCTTGCATAGTGGAGAGGAACACAGTATCTTCCCAGGCTGGAAGCATAAGGGCAAGAAGGTGAGAGATGAAACCCAAAGAAACAGCATTATTCCATTCTTGAGAGTGTCCATGGTTTAGATCTTAGATGTCCCCCAGAGGTCTCATGCATTGAGTGGTAGGGCCTTTGGAAGGTTGCTGGATCACTGGGGTGCTGTACTCATCATTGGGCTAGTCCATTGGTGAGTTATAGCTGACTACTATTCAGAAGTGAGGCATAGTCAGAAGGGTGCTGGTCACTGGGGATGTGACCAGGAAGGGTGTAATATTGTCCTAGCTCCTTCTTTCTCACTGTGCTTCCAAGGGTTGAGCAGCTTTTCTTCCCAGGCCCTTTTACCATGCTGTTTCTATCTTGGAGTCAGCTGACCATGGACTGAACCCACTGAAAATGTAAACCAAAATAAATCTTTTCTCCTTCTAATTTGGTAGTATTGGGTATTGTGTTCTAGCAGTGGGAAAGTGATTAATACAAGGATGAATCTCTCATGACCTAAATTAGCTCCACCTCTTAACGCTATTGCTTTGACAATTGCATTTCCAACACATGAATTTTGGAGGGATGCATTGAACCCATAGCAAATCACCATTTTATTTTCTCACCAGTAGTATATAAGGATTCCAGTTCCTCCACATCATTGCCAACCCTTGCTATTTTCCTTTCTTAAAAAAAATTAGTCATCCTAGTCATCTTATTGCAGTTTTGAACTAAATTTTTTTATTGACTATTGATGTAGAGCATTTTTTCATGTACTTCTTGGTCGTTTGTGTATCTTCTTTGTATAAATATTTATTCATATTCGTTGTCATTTTTAAATTGAAGTGTCATTTTGTAGCTGTGTTATAAGATTTTAAAAATATATTCTAGCTTCTGCACAAAAGGAGAAACTACCAACAGAATGAAGAGACAGCCTACAATGTGGGAAAATTTCTTCACCAGCTGTTCCTCAAAGGACTACGATCTAGAATATATAAAGAACTTTAAAAATCAGACCCCCAAATTTAAAGACCCAATCCAAAAATGAGCTTCTGAAATAAATAGATATTTCTTAGATGAAAAAGTATAATTAGCAAATAAACATATGAAAAAATGTTCAACATCATTGGTCATTTGAGAGATGCAGATGAAAACAACACCGAGATTCCATCTCACTCTAGAAAGAATGGCTGCTATCAAGAAATCAACCAACAACAAATACTGGTGGGGCTGTGGGGAGAAAGGAACCCTTCTCCACTGTTGGTGGGAGTGTAGGCTGGTGCAGCCACTGTGAAATCAGTGTGGAGATTCATCAAAGAACTAGGATTAGAGGTCCCATTTGACCCAGCTATTCCCCAGCTGAGTATCTTCCCAAAAGGTTTAAAACTATTATACCACAGTGATATGTGCACGGCCATGTTTATACTGGCACATTTTGTAATAGCTAACTCTTGGAAACAGCCCAAATGCTCATCAACTGGTGACTGGATAAAGAAAATGCGTGTGTGTTTTATAAAACAGAGTATTACTCAGCCATAAAGAATGATAAAATAGAAACATTTATAGCTAAATGGGTGCACATTGAGGCCATACTCTTAAGTAAAATAAATAGGACACACGTGTAAAAACCGCATAGTTTCTCTGGTGTGAGAAACTGCAAGAGTAAATGAGGACTAAAATGTATAATAAATAATGTAAAATAGGAAGAAAAGGTCCAAAAGGGAAGGGGAAGTAGGGAAGGGGTGGGAGAAAAGAAAGAAGGGCAGGAAAAAATAATGAGAAAAGAAGGAAAAAAATGGAAACAAAATTTTTGTAAATGGAGGAGGTGAAGGGGTGGAAAGGAAGGAAGGGGAATGGGGAAAAAAGAACTAAGATAAATCATGTACAGGTACAAATTCCCAATGATGAATGTGATCATAATGTATACCTAAATGTACCAATAAACATTCTAAAATTTTATTTTATAGGTACATTTTAGGTATACAATATAATGACATTCATCATTGGAAATTTGCACCTTTACATAGTCTCTCTTGGTTCTTATTTTTC
>NW_004624869.1:1722580-1784960 GCF_000247695.1 Heterocephalus glaber
GGGAAAAAAGAGAAAGGAAAAAATATGAGAAGAGGAAAAAAAAATGGAAACAAGGTCTTTGCAAATAGGGAAGGGTGGAAGGGGTGAAGGGAGGGCAAGGGAAGGGGAAAAAAAATAAGAACCAAGAGACTCATGTAATGGTACAAGATCCCAATGATGAATCTAACTATATTGTATACTGAAAATGTACCAATAAACTTAATGGGGGGAAAAAATAAAAATAAATCCACTATGATCAAAGAATATTCCATGTACATCTTCAATCTGAAAATGTATTGAGGTTTGTTTTATGGGTCTGCGTATGGTCTAGCTTGGTGAATGTTTCATGTATACTGACAAAATGTACATTTTGCTATTGTTGGGTATTATGTCCTATAAATGTAAATCCCAGTTTGGTAGATGGTGTTTTCATGTGTTTTATATACTTACAATCCTCTATTTATTATTTTGATTGCTGCAAGAGGAAATCTCTAATTATGGATTTGTCTATCTCTTCTTTCAACTTTTTCAGGCTTTGCTTCATGTATATGGAAGCTGTGTTGCTGTTATTATTAATCATTACTGTGGTGCTGGGGATCCCAGCCAGGGCATGGTGCATGCTAGGCAGGCAGGCATTCTACCACTGAGCTACACCCTCAGCTGAAGCTGTTTTGAGTGCAGTCACATCTAAAACTTTTATCTTCTAAATAAATCTGAAATCTACTTTATCAAACAGTAGTGTGGCCCCTCCATTCTTACTGTATTGTTTGAATAGTATAATTTATTCTCGCCTTTTACTTTTAACTAGCCTGTGCCTTCATATTTAAAGTAGACTTTTAGGGCAGGCATCATGTACTTGGCTTCACTGGAGTGCCTAGATAATTTAAATTTACTGTAATTAGTAGCTAATTTAATAGCTATATTTGCATGGTAGGATATAAATCTTTCACATTTGTATTTGTTTTCTATTTTTTCCATCTCTTCTTTATTTTTTTCCCTGCATACTTTTTATGTTAACGGAGTAATTTTTAGGATTCCATTCAGTTTAGCTACATTACTTTGTTTCTTTTCATTTGTTGCTCTTAGGTTTACAGTATCCACTTCTTATCACTGTACTTTTTTATTACAAATATTCTTTATTTTTTATTAGTACATGTGTGCAGTTCATAATGATTACATTTATTGTGAGGAATTGGTACATGTACATAACACCTTTTACTTTTTTATCCCCTTCCTCTCCCCAGTCCCTCCCTATTCCTTCCTTCTCTTCATCCCCTTCCCATTTGCAAAAGCTGTTTCCATTAAAAAAATTGTTTTTCATCCCCTTTCCCTTCCCTCCCTCTCCTGCCATCTCTTTTTCTCCTTCCCATTTGAAAAAAGATCTATTTCCCATTATTTATCTTTTATTCCTTATTTATATTTTGGGTGTTTCACATAAAAAAACCATGTAAATTTAACTTGTGTGTCTGATTTATATGATGAGCATGTCTCATTTTAGGAGGTAAAGGTTATGACAAGAATTTTGTCATTTCTCTTTTTCTTCACCTTTTCAAGTACATACAAGAACCTTAGGGTTCATATCTCAATTCACACACTTTCTTAAACAGAACATCTCATTGGAATGGTTTGTTTGTGGTTTGTGTCCCTCAATGTTCACTGTGATTAAAGATTTGATACCCATAGTGGTGTTACTGAGAGGTGGTGGATCCTTTTGGAGGTGTGGCCTAGTGGAAGGTCTTTAGGTCATTGGAAACATGAAACTCATGTGATAGCTTTGATAGTTCTTATGAGGAGGGTATAAAAGAACCAAGCCTGGCCCTACTCTTTCTCTGTGCTCCTGGTTTGAGATGTGATCATGATCCCACCATTGCTATCTGCCACGAAGTGGCTCCGGCTCTAAGGACCTTTGCAGGAACTGAGCTGATGTAGATGCCGTGCCCTTAAACATCCCAAACTGTGACCTAAATAAACCTTTTCTCTTTCTAAAGGAACTGCACCATGTATTTAGTAAGACAAATCTAACGTAATCATCGAGATTGTTTACTTATTTGCCTTAAAATTGAATGCAAGTTGAAATATTTACATTGTCCATCAATTAATTTTAAGATACTTTTCTTCACAAGTATCATCTCTAAAAGTGTCAGTTTAACTGGTGACATTTTTCTTTCAACTGATTACATTTTAGATTCAATGAAATATGATGGCTGTAAGAGCTTTGAACTTATGCTAAATACTGTAACCATAACTTTAATTTTTGTAGAATGTTTCCTCACCAGAGACTAGATACCAATTCAAATTATAATTTTAATATGAAGCTCTTACAGTTTAAGTCAAAACAGTTGTAATGTAGATATGTTTTTGTTCAATAATGGTGTCAGATATGGGTAAGATTCTCTTCTCTAGAAACATTTAAATGTAGTACATTTGTGACCAACTAACTCTTAATGACAAGAACCCTGTCTAATCATGCTGTATATTTTCACATACATTATAAATTAGCAGTTTATAATAGATATTAACAATTTTTACCTGAGACTAAAGAAGGGGGAACAGTTGGTAAGTGATAGGATACTGTAGGGGTCTATGTACCTGCAGAAATACTGAATCACTGTGGGAAGCATTGTTGTGACAAACAACTCCTGCCAGCGCACTATTCAGGTTGGATGTATTTCGAAGACAGTCTCCGGTTTCATTGTCCACAGCTAGTTGAGATAGCAAATTGATAACACTTAAGAACAGTGAAGCACTTACGTTTGGGTCTTCAAGCAGCTCTACAAGGCAATTTGGGCATATATTTGGTAATATCTGATTCTATATGAACAGTCGTTTGAGCTTTTATTCAGAAATTACCTCCAAGTGCCGCAAAAGTTGAGTGGAGTTCGCCTCTGATTTAACAGCTTTGTACTGACTGATGGTCAAGAGCAGAGACTTCAAGCAGGCAGTGGAGTCCATGGGGGCAGGTGCCTGCCTGGTCTAGGGACCACCACCACCCTGCCCACTCTGGTTTCCAGCTTTCATCGCACTTTTTTTTTTTTATTTTCAGCCCCACCATCACTGTGCTTTTAAACAATATTATACTCCTTAATGTAAATAAATTAGTCTTATGTAATACTTTTATGCTCCCATCCAACCCTTTTGCTGTTTTAGTCATTCATTTTATAATCATGTGTCATTTGACAGTAATACATTGTAAGAAATTTAGAATTCTTCATTGATTTCTTCATTGTGTGAATAGCAGAGTATACACAAACTAGAATGGATGGCTACCACACACCTAAGCCTAGTACATACCTACTTACATACACAAAGGATAACTGTCATATATAAAGTCCATCGTTGACCAGACATCATTATACCGTGCATGACTGTACTTTTATGTGTTTTATAAACACCACAACACACTGTTATCACTTTTTCTATAAAGTTAATTATCTTTATGTTTTTTCAGTGTTGGGGATTGAAACCAGGGCCTTGTGCATGGTTGGAAAATGCTTGACTACTGAACTACAACCCCAGCCGTATCTTTTAAAAACAATAAAGGCGAGAAAGAATTGCTTTATATTTGCCCTTATATTTACTACTTATATGTTTTTATTACTTTGTGTATATCCAAGTTTCTAACTAGTATTTTACTTCTACTTATAGTGCTTTTAGGACTTTTCTTATAATACATGATTACTGGTGATGAATTTTTATCTGAATAAAACTTTATTTACCTTATTTGTTTTGGAAGATATTTTTCCTGTGTATAGATCAATGATCTTTTTCTTTCACTAATGATGTCCACTTTATTTTGGCTTTCATAGTTCCTAACAAGAAGTCTTGTGTTCTTGCATTTGTTCCTCTATATTTACTACTTCCTTTTCTATAACTCTTTTTCATATTTTCTTTTTATTGTTTTTAAAATAAATTATATTGTATTAAGAATAGTTTGCTTTTGGCTTATTTTGCTTGAGGTTTCTTGAATTTTAAAAATCTGTACTCAATGAGGCTCTGTTTTCTTTTAGCTCTTTTTCTTTCTTTGATTCAATTTGAATAGTTTTAATTTGCATGTTTTCTATTTCACTGTTCTTTTCTTCTACAATATCTAATCTGCTTTGAGTCCCATCCAGTGACTATTTAATTTCAGAACTTTTATTTTTCATTTCAAAAATCTCCATTTGATTCATTTTTCTTCCATTTTTAATCTTCTATTTCTCTTCTCTCAATGATTATTTTCTCTCAATACTTAGACAATAATTATAGTAACTTGTACATATTCTTATCTGCCAATATCTACCAATATATCTGTTTGTATTTACTGACTTTTCTTCTAATTATTAGTTACATTTTCCTGCTTTTTGGGTTATCTAGTAATTTTGATTGTGTGCTAGACATTTTGGATCTTCCACTGTTGGTGTTTAGGTTTTGTTGTCTTCCTTTAATAATGTTTAGATTTTGGTTTTACAAAAAATTAAGTTAATTTTTGTTCAGTTGGTTTGATTATTTCAAGGTTTGTTTTTAAGCTTTCAAGGCAAATTTGGAGTAGTTCTCTAAGGATTCCTTAACAGTATTATTAAGGCAGGACTTTATTGGTTCTCCACTGAATATCTGGAGTGATCAGTAAAGACTCTCCACTTTGGCTTTTGAGAACTTAGGTGGATCTTACTTTTGTGTGAGCTCTGTGAATTGTTCAGCTTTTAACTTTCCAGTCATTCTCTTGTTGATGTGTGAAATTTCTTCCTACTAAAGCATGCCTTAGTATTTAATAAGTTTTCAAGTGCCCCTCTATGTTATTTTAAAATATAGATCCTTCTTTCTGAAACTCTGGCCCATAACTTCCAGCACGTAAACCTCTCTGGACTCTGATTTTGTTCTTTTCATGTCATTGGAACCATTGTTCTCTTCTCTATTCTGAGATGTAGAATTTGCTTCCAGGGTGAAAGCTGGGATGATTATACTGTGTAACCCATCTGTTTTCCTTCTCTCATAGACTTCAGTCCTGAGCTACCTATGCTCCAATGTCTGATCATAGTTTTTCATATATTTTGTATTTTTTTTTGTTGTTAGTGGAAGAAGGATAAAATTGGCCTCCATTTCTTCATTGTGATTGTAAACAGAAGATTTGTACTTTTGATAACGTTACCATCATAAAATGTAACTCTATTTGAAGATATACTCTAAGGTGTTTTGTTTTCTTTTTTCTTTATTCTTCCACAATTATAAAAAACAAAGATCTATGGATATGCCAAAGTAATTTTGAAGAACCATACTGCATTGTTTGTTTATCACTGAAGAATTATTTTCTCACAATGATTTTGATCTTATTCTTCTTTTTCCATATACCTATTCAAAATAGGGCTGTTAGGGTTTTTTTGAAATGGTATCTAGACTCTTAAATGGCTCTCTGACTGTTTTAGGGTAATTTCTAGCCTCCCATAGCAAGAGTTCTATGAATGGCCATTCTAGATTTGCTTCTCACATTTCACAAAACTTGAGGTTACTTGCCTATGTGTCATTTCTAATTTACTGTAATACATTTTATATTTAAAATGCAATTAATGTGGAAATCCATCTGAATTGTAGCAGGCTATGTGATTTTATAGAACTTTTTGCAATTGGTACTTACAAATGTTTTATGAATGTACAGATTTGGGGCCTTAGCTTTATCACCTGCAAAACTGTTAAGAAAATGAAAATCTTAAACACTAGCTTGATTTCTTAATTTAACAACAAAGGATAATTCTAATGTCACTTTCATTTCAAAAGTTTAAAGGTCATGTTTTTTTCTTTTAAAGCTGATGTTTATGTTGGCAATTTAAATAAGATCATTTTCCTTGTTGTGAAGGATCTGAACCTTATCTTTTAGATCTCAGTGACAAACACAATGCACATAGCTTTAACCATATCTCTTTTGTAAAAATCTATGCAGGATTTTTATAACCTGTAAAAGTTTGATGACTCCATACTCAGGGGAAAGCAAGTAATTGCTTTAGCCAAGCAAGGTGAGCTTTCAGGTTAATGGTCAACAGAAAAGAAATATTGAAAAATTTCATATCTAAAGGACAAAAACACAAGAGAAGCATACAGAGATAAAACCTATAAAGTATAAGACTGTCACATAGTAAGCTGTCTTGTGGTTGTTTGGGTGGAGTTTCAACTTCATTGATTTTGAGATCTGCCCAGGGATTGGTGGAGCATGCTTCTTTGCGTGGGTCTGGGAGGTCTGGCCTTGAGGTTTATGTCTGGTCCCTCCCCCTTCCAGTCTGGCACTGGTTCCCTGCTCTGCTTTCTGAAAGCCATGAACTAGGCAGCTTTGCTCTACAGCACCCTCCAACCATGCTGTTTCTGCAGTGAAGCCAGCTGGCCGTGGACTGAAATGGTGAGCAAATTAAAGCTCTCCTCTTTAAGTTGTGGGTGTTGGGTCCCACAACAGGAAAGCTGACTAATACAGTCCCCAAAATGACACCTATTATTACTATTATTCAGCCAGGACGCTGAAAATAATTTTATGTTCTTGTGTACATATACTGGATTGAATTCACATTGTTTCTTCCCCTTCCAGACTTGATCCCCAGGTTTCTGCTTCCTAGAATTTTATTTATTGTCCCTAAAAGATAGTGGACAAGGTTTGAACCTTATATATTAATGAAAAAATCAAGTACTCTGCTGGAAATATATATAGTTCTGCTGGTGTGTATGCAAATATTAAGTTGACTTCTGTACACCTGTCTTTCTCTTACCCTCACCCCCGGGTCTCAGAAAGGATGAAGACTATGTAAAATTGACCTGGTTAGGAGAGGCTCAGAAATGTCTCTGAAATCCACAACCTTTCATGACTTATAATTGTCAGATAATAGTGTTGTGTGGCATTTCTTTGGGTAATGAAGCTTCAAGTTTAAGCTCAAGTTACATTATGTTTCAGAACATAAAACATCACAAATGAGTGGTTTTGTTTGTTTGCCGTTGCTTTTGTTTTGTGACATCTTACTTTGTGTATAGCCATGACTTTCAAATTGTGCTCTCCAGATGAGTGGCATTAGTATCACTTGGGAACAAATGATAAAACAAGTTCTCAGCCTCGAGATCTATGTTTTAGGCAGATGGCACACTCTGATGTGTGCCTAAGTTTGATAGCCACTGGTATGGAGAACCTGGAAAGCTGTCCCCCATGTGACTTAATCTATTTCTGTCTGTGATATTATAAGGCATGCAATATGAAGCATGAAGAAGTAATCAGTAATGCCCCCCAGCTACTGTTGCCTTGGAGACATTTAATGATGTAACATGGGAAGTGCCACATTGCAGAGCATATGTCAAACTCCAAGAAGGAAGTGACTCTGCCAGAAGACTTCTAGAGCACTTCCCTTCACATCTGAGGCAGCCAAAGTGAGAGGATTAAGACACAAGATCCACAGAAGGTGCTAATACAGGGCCCTCAGGCTGCGCGGCAGCCTTGAGGCACTTGGAGCTAGTGAAGAAGTAAACTCTCTGGGCTCAAAAGCTGTTCTTGGGGCAAACATATCAAAGGCTGACTTTAAAAATCCTGACATGAAGCACGAAACTCGCATCCCTGTGTGGGTCTGATTGTAGGGGAGCTCTTGGCAGAGAGATAGTTTGCTTAGTCACACACAGAAGGTGTGGGGTATGTGCTGTTGGGGAGGACCTAGAGGCCCACTGTCCTCTTTGTCAGCATTCCTGTGGCTGGGACACAATACTCAACACGCACAACTTAAAGGAGGAGAGGTTTAGATTGGCCCATAGTTTCAGGAGGTTCGGTCCATGGTCAGCTTAGCACCAAGGCACGAACATCATGGCAGAAAAGAATGGCAGAGCAAAGCTGCCTAGGTTATAGTGGCTAGGAAGCAGAGCAGGGGAAACAGCACCAGAGAGGAACATGAGGGACCATTTATAGTACTGAAAGCCATACATACCTCCACGACCTACCTGACACACCCAGAAGAATGCTTTACCAATCCCCTAGACATTTCTTAAACCAATCAGGTTGACACAGTTAGGCTTAACCGCCCCACTCTTCATGTCTCTTTCAACAAATACTGAACATGCATTATTTCTGGTTGTAAATACTGGAGATCCAGCAGTGGGTGTAAGAGATTCTTGTCCTTATGTCTCTCATTCAATGTCAGTGCTGGTGCTGGGCGGACACTTTCTGATTTCCAGACTCAAGCCTCTGGGCCCCACAAAATGCAAATGCAAGCTGAGAATCCCTTTAAAAGACAAGGCCCCTTTTGCCTGGGAGTGTTCTCTGGGCTTGGGTTTTTATTTCAAAGCAAGTGTTAACACCCTCTCTTGTGTGTATGTCTATGTTTCTGAGTGGACTGTCTGAGGGTAAGCAATATTTCAGTTCTTGTACTTGGGACAGTGGGGATACTCAGTGTTTTCATTGCATGGATGGGCAGATGGATGCATGGGCAGATGATTAAGGCATACATGACGAGTAAAAAGTTTTGATAAAGTTTTCTGGGACTCATAGCTTAAATGTCCACATCCTTTGAGAAAACTTCCATAACCCTGCTCAAGTCTCTATACCATATCAAGATATTTTAAATCCTAGTATAATCTTCAGATTACCAGAGAACTCTATTGGTTGTTTCTCCTTCTAAATTCTCCAAAAATTCTAAACTCAGTGGAAACAAGGACTATTTCTGTCTTGTTCCCTAATGCTTGGTTAGCACTTGACACATGGTAGATACTCCATGAATATTTGCTTAATGAATGAATGGATGGTATGATCAGATCTTTCAGAATGTGTTCTGTGCCTGGCAAAGTGTGTACATGGGCAGGGGAGGGTCTCCTTAGAAACTAGACTCTGAAAACTTACCTAGGAGGCATTTAGAAAATTTCAAACTAATTTAGAAACAAATATACATGTGCCTTGCTTTATGTATTGTATGTAATATGTTAACAAATTGGTGTGAATTAATAATGTGTACCTGCCTCAGAATATCTAAGAGTATTTAAGGAGCCATGTAATCTACTATTCATAGAAAGCCAACATTTAATCATTTGGCAAACAAAAATTTATTTTGCTACATAATGGATTTATTTTCTAACTCTAGATTTTCACAGGGGGAGTTTCCTTAGGGGTGGCAGAACTTAGAATGACTTCTACTATGTACAGAAAAAGGGTCAGTGTCTTTCATCTTCCATCTTTTTCTTTCTCCTCCACTTTTATCATCTCTTCTTTGGGAGTTGTAGTCATCTGATTTTCTGATCTGCTTCCTGTCTCTGACTCCACCAATGTTGGCTATTTCTCTCTGCCTTTTCGCATGTGATTCCTTTCACTAAAAAGTCACCCTGGTTCGGCTGGAGATGTAGCTTGGTGTTAGAGTGCTTGCCTAGGATGCACAAAGCCCTGGGTTCAATCCTCAGTACTGGGGAAAAAAATCATCTGTTCAAGGTCCAGTTGACCTGCTTCCTTCCCCAGAAAGCCTCTTCCAGTTGTCATAACACAAAGGAGGTGACAGTACCATTCATTTTTGCTCTTGCACCTTGACACTCATGTATTATGCTGTTATTTCTTGTAAGTCCCATTTCATGTATTGCTCTATAAGCTCCTTTGGAGTAGAACTGTACCTTGTGTTCCATTCATATGCTCTTTTATGTCTCATGCTTTTATGAAATATATTTACAAGGCTTTTGGAAATGAATGTTCCATTTCTTGTAGCCTGATTGTTTGGCTCCAGGAGAATTCTGAAGGTGAGAAGCAAGACTATTTTGGAGTCCTTCCCCGTGGTGTTCTCGTTGGAAAGAACAGATCACTTTTGTACCTTGTGGACACAGGGCCTGCACTCAATGCAGTCCATATTTGATGTTGACCTAAGGAAGTCAGATATTAGTTGAATCTCTCCCTACCTCTTCACTATTTGCATTTTCTACAACTGGAAAGAGAAGACTGTCCTGTGGGCCAAGTCTTCTCCTTAATTTTATTTGGTCTTTGGCAAAAGATCCACAAAGTGATGCAACTAAAATTAAAAATGCAACTCACTTTTATTCTCTTTAAAGAGTTGCATCTACAAACTCACTTGGAGAAATACTTCACCTTGAAGAGGTGGCAATGTCTTTGTCTTTCATTTTCTTTTTGCCTCTCTGTCTCCCTGTGTGTAATTTTGTACTTATTTTGTAAATGTGTATGCATTAATTTCTCTATCTTTATTTATCTCTGATTCTTTCCTTTAACTTTTTTTATTTTCTCCCTTGTTCAAGGGAAAAATATCAGTGGAAATCATAAAATATTGTCAGCTAAAAATTTTTGAAGAGAATTGACATTGCATTCCTTCACTCACCTTGTTTTTATGTACTGTTTTTATATCATTTTATGTTTATTTTCCATTTTTTTAATAACCAGTGTATACTGACTACATTGCTTTTAACCTAATATTTTCATCTAAACACATTTAATTAGTGCTACTCTAACTTACCAGTGTAGTTTGTTGAGACTGCTTAAACATTTGATGTTTGAATTATCCATTTCTTAATTATTAATAGTATTGTTCCCAAACATCTCTGTACAAATTATTTTATTACTAAAAGGAGGATTTCCAGGTGAAAGAAATTCACTGACTTTAAAACCTAAAAACATAGGGCCGGGGATTTAGCTCAGTGGTTATGCTGCTTGCCTCTCAAGCGCAAGGATCCGAGTTTGATCCCCAGTACCAAAAAAAACAACCCAAAAAACAAACAAAACAAACAAAAACCCCTAAAAACATAAAACTCTACTAAAAAAGAAAAACCTAACATAATAACTCCTTTAATGTTGGGTTATAACAGTTAAGATATGAGAAATGAGAGAAGGGAGAAAAGAATTCATTCTTTCATTCAAAAATATTTGAGCAACTATTAAGCACTGTTCTAAAAGTATGAGAGGCATCAGTAAATAAGAAAGTAAAAAAATCTCTGCCTTTGAGGAAGTATATTGTGGTGAGAACAGATAGACGAGAAGCATATGGATAAGAGAGAGGGTTGATTATATAGTAAGTTAGAGGGTGGTGTTATGAAACAAGAAAAACCGTAGGCTAAGTGGGTTAGGAGTAGCAGAGGGACAAAGAAGGGATATAGGTGTGATTTTTAATTGGAGTTGTAGATAGGCAGCATCGAGTAGGGGACATCTGACTGGAGGCTTGGAGGAGGTCAGCCCCACACTTGTGGATGTGACTGCAGGACTGGGAGGGTGGCAGCTCCTGGGCACGGTGACTCTCCTGGGGAAACAGCATGGAGACCTCTGTGGTCGGAGCAGAGCGTGGAGGAGCAAAGGTGGCCACGCATTGCATAGGGGCTCATGAGTACTTGTAAGGACTTCAGCCTTCCCCTTCATCCCCTACAGAGGCGATGGGAAGGCCACCCTTGTTCACTTTCCTTGAAAGGGTTGATGCTAGACCAGTCCTTACCCCTTGAAGCCACGTCTCTGGGATGGGACAAGGGAATTGCTGTATTTCTGACATATTCCTCTAAGTGATTCTGGTGTTCTGTTGGGGCTGTTGCTTTTAGTTCAAAAGTCCCACAATTCTAAATTGAATGTAATTTAAGGAGAGGGTTGAAACTTTCATAGTGTCCCCAATGTTGGTGATTTAGAGACGTTAGTGATTACCTAGGAAACTGAGGTCCAGAAGTTAAGTGACTTGCCCAAGGTTACATAACTCTAAGAGGCAGAACCTCTGCTCAGGGTTGCTCTTCTGACTGAGTTCAGCGTGCCTTTCGCTATGCTGGCTGCCTAATAAACCAGTATCATTTTGCTTGTAGGGGATTATATTTCCAATAAGTTCACCATTAGGACCAGGGTCTGAACTCAGAAACTCTGTAATAAGGTTTATTGGTGGATTAAATGTTTGGTTATCTAAGATCAGTCAGGTAGCTGCTATTGTTTTAACCTTTATGGTTAAGAATCATTCAAAGTGTATTAATCACATTTTCTGCTTCTTTAGAGGAATTCTGGAAGATTCATACCATTTTAGAATTGGAGTGGACCTTAATTGTTCAGGATCTTACAGTGCCTCTGGGTCATAATTTTGAAGTAAGCACTTACTTGATATCATTATGAAACATAAAAGCCTCACAGCTGACCTTGGACCTATCTGAGGTTTGATATATATATATATATATATATATTTCTGATCTGGTTTGCTTTCTTTCAATTTGCTTTTTGGACATTGTTGTTAAATTTTTCTCTACTTGATCAAAAAAAGTTATTGTAATGTTGAGTTTTTCTGCCTTTTTCTGTAACTTGGGCCTAAATTGTGTCTGCAGTGACTTTGCTGTCACTCTGGAATACACTGAAATAGTTACTTGGGGATCACTTCAGAAATCACTTACACAGGCAACAACTCAGGCCTCAGAATGAAGCTGGGGGAATGACTTCAGCGAAACATTTCTCCTCCACTTACACACTTCTCTAAGTTTCAGAGATCAGATCTGTTCAGCAAAGGGCAGCTTGCACCTTCCCACTGAGAACACTTGGTGGAGATTAGAGGGATACATTAAGTTTTCCTTTCACTAAGCCAGAATTGGCAGTGGAAACTGAGCTCTTGGCTGCTGTGGAAATGGGAGGAAACATGTACATCTAGCGCCTGTCTCCTTCTGTCTTTTATTCCTGTGGAGAAGTTGCATTCAGCCAAAGACTGGTTCCACCTTGAAATGTTCAATTATCCCACAGAAACAGCCTGGCTTTTTTTTTTCCTTTTCTAATGTAGAAAGTTCAACCTAAATTTGTTTCTGAATGACTTGCTTCCTTCATGATTCAGCTCCTAAGGTTCTCCATCAGAAGATGGGTTGTAATTTGTTTTATCATAATCTTGCCTGCAGAAGTCTCAGTGAGTGGAGTGGTTCCCTCTCCCTTTAGGTAATTTCAGCATAGTAGCCACATTTCTTGAGAAAACTTTGAAAAAGTAGACATGTAGCCAGAGAATTAGCATGGCCCTAAATTTCAGTATGTTAAATCTGCTACGGGGAGTAGCTTCCTGAGGAGAATGACCAAAATGGGTACGAAGGAGAGAATCACAGACTGACTTTAGGAACAGTGAACTCCTGACATTAACATTACAACAGGAATCCTGATGGACACTAGTGTTTTTATAATCTAACTGATGTTGTTTGATCAGGTTTTAAGGGGTCCCTTGGAGGTAGGGCAGATGGTAGCTGTCAGGCTTAGTTTTAAATAAATAATCATCCCCAAATTGTCTCAACATTTAATGTAGTGTTCCTATAGGCATGGTGTCCAGGCAGGGTGCAAGGGGACTGTGGGGGAAGCTGGATGCCATAAAGAAGGACTGACTGGCTTTCCTGGCTGCTTGGAGTGCTGCCAGCAGAAAATCCTTGGCTCAGCTGCTCTTTTATAAGGTGAAGAGGGCCACTTTGCCCAAGGTCACTGATGTGGCCTGTACGTAAATGCTGATCCACACAGGCTTGGGTATATCAAAGCCCACCCTCTTATAGCAAGTCCGGTTGCTCTGAGCATCACACTAGTGGCAGGAATATGGGAGGGGGTTGGAATCATTCTCCCCCTCTGGTCAAATGTCACCCTCTCTCCCTTGCCCCTGTCCTTCCACACTAGTTGATTCCAAGAGCATTTCCTAATAAAACCTCTGCTTACTAAACACCATGGCCTAATCTGCTTTTTTGGGGAACTCAACCTGTGCAAAAATCTTTTGAGCAATTTGCCTGTCCATTAGAAAATACAGCATAAATTTATTGCAGATTAACTGGAGATGGATTTTTGTGTGTGTGTGCCATCAAAACAACAACAACACCAAAAGGGTTAAACTGAGATGAGAAAGCCGAAGTGCAAGAATAAAGTTGCTTTTTCTCCTTTATGTTTGGAATTGGGAAGTCGGGTGATACCTTGCTTCTCTGTGAAGGTCAGAAATCATTTGAGGTCTTCATGATGGTCACCCTAGGAGTTGGTGGTATGGAAAGAGAAAGGAAGAGAAGGATGATGGACAGTATTTCAGATTGCATACTTATCATTGTGTTTTGCATTTAAACTCGTTTGTTTTACTATTGTTGTTATAAGCAACTCTAAACTCTTTTCTTAGACCAACTCATTACCCACCTTTTGCCATTGTGGCATTACTGAAGGAGCCTGTGATAAGTGGGCAGTGGTGGCTGTGCCCGGATGTCACACAAGGGAAGGGGGAACTGCAAGCTTGAAGCCTTCTTGCCCTTCTCCAGAGCAGCTGAGTCTGCCTATGGTTCACTAAGGAGAGTGAGGAAAGGCATTTTGACTGGCCAGGCCTGAGTGTGAGAAAGAAGAGTTGACAACGGGAGGCTGAATAGGGTAACAGTCGGGGTGAAAGTTTAGTGACAGCCAGGGAAGAGGGAAGAAAGCAAGCTAGACTGTACACAGCTTCTCACTAGCTTTAGATCTTCTGCAGGAAATTAGGTGTTCAAGTATCCAGGTTCCAGTTCAAGGCCTCCAATTCCTTGGCATGAATTTCCAAACAATAAGGACACTGGAATGGGGTTCCTCAGCCTTCAGACAGCGATTGCGTGCAGGAAACGGGGTGCGGTGGGGGTCGAGGGAAAGAGGACTGTACTGGGAAAACCAGGTCTTTCCTCAGCTCTCCGTGTTCGGAGAGGCTAGCAAACCCACTGGGAGGGCCTGGGCTGCAGGGTCCCTCCTGCTGGGGACAGGAGTCCTGGCGTTTTGGTTAGAGACGTGTGAACATTTGTCCCTGAGAAGCCAGAGACTTATGGTGGGGTTTCCGTGGCCACCCAGCCCTTCAAGGCCTGGCCCAGGGCTTATGCGGCAGGGAAGAGGGGCCGGGGCACTAGGGGGCGGCGTCGCGAAGGGTCCCCACGGGAGGAGGCCCCTGGGCAGCGGCGGAGGAGGGGAGGGCGCCGAGGCGTGGTGCCCGCGTCCTCGGAGCTGGGGCACCTGAGGAAGAAGGGAGCAAGGGAGGGTGCGGGCCGAGGCGGGAAGACGGCGCAGGCTGGCGGGCGGGTGGGCGCCTGGCCCGGGGCCGCGGGAGCCCGGCGCAGCCGAGACGAGGGAGGCGGAGGGAGGCGGCGGCGCGGGGAGCGCGTTGGGGGCGCCGCGGCGGGGAGGGTGGCGGCCGCCGGTGCGCGCGGGGCGCTGTGTGCGCGCGCTCTCCGGTTCGGGGAGGACGATGGCCCAGGAGGGAAAGTTGGGGTGACGCGCGCGGCCCCCGGAGGCTGGGCGGGGGGCAGCGAGGCGAGCCCGACGGAGCGGCGGCCCCGCAGGCCCAGGGGTGCGCAGTTCCCGCGCCACCGCCCCCTCACTGCAGGTGGCCGCGGGCGCGCGGGGTCCGGGCGGCGTGGGGCGCGGGAGAGCCCGGCCGAGGGATGGGCTGCGCCCCCAGCATCCACGTCTCGCAGAGCGGCGTGATCTACTGCCGGGACTCAGACGAGTCCAACTCGCCCCGCCAGACCTCCGGCGTGTCGCAGGGCCCCGCGGCGCCCCTACACGGCCTCTTCGTGCAGACCGACGCCTCCGACGCCGTCCCCGCGGGCCGCGCACCGGGACCCCTGGGTGCCGTCCGCGTCCGCAGGGCCCGCGCCGAGCTGGGCAGCGGCAGCAGCGAGGGCTCCACAGCCCCCGCCGGGACCACCTGCCGGGGCCGGAGGCGCCACTGCTGCGCCAGCGCCGAGGCCGAGACCCAGACCAGCTACACCAGCGTGCAGGTAGGTGGCGCCCGCCCGCGTGGGGCGCCCTCCCCGTCCGGCCCGAGCCGCGGGGCAGGGTCTTCCCGGCTGGGAGCGGGCGTAATGCGGGGGCGCGGGGCGGCTGCGCTCCGGAGGAGTTTACTTTGCGTTTAGCGGGGTGATGAGGGACCAGGAAATGGGAGCGGGAAAAGATCCCCAGAGGGGCGCGGGGAGGGACCCTAGCTGGTCTGGGGCCCGGGTGGAGAGGGAGGCGCAGCGGGCTGGCCTGTTTCCCCCCGGGAGGGAGGCGGTGGCTCGGGATGCGCGGCCGGAGCTGTGCGTGTATCGTCCGGAGCGTGGGGGAATCTGAGCACCAGGCTGGGTTTGCATGCCAATTGGGTGACTGCTGCAGACCCAGTACCCGTATAAGACGTGGTTCCCATTCAGGTTTTCACCTGGCAAAGCCAGCCAAGGGAGTCTCAAGCCCAGGTACCCAGCCCAGGATTTGTGAATGAGTAAGAGTGTTTGTGTTTTGAGACAGAGCAAGGATAGGAAGAGGAGCAGGGTGGAACCTGTTGTCACTTTAGCCTTTCTCTCTTGGGTTGGCTGCATCCTGGACAAATTGAGAGATGCCGCCCCTAAGTGTAGATTGCCAGCGGAGACACAGCTAGGGGACATGGTTTGCGGTGCAGTGCAGCTGTCTAAAGATGCAGATTCTGCACATACGTCTGGTCCTTCAGGAGGCTGAAATTGTGAGGAAGTGGGAAAAAAATGCTTACACGATTAAAGCAGTCACTAGGTATTTCTTAATGGCAGATGAAAATGGTTATTTTATTAGCACCTTCCTATACGTTCTCAAAACGGATCTCATTATGTCAGTCTGGACACTGGGCTTCTTTATTGCTTATAGCAAACAAAATGTCAGTGGCACTTCCACTGTACAGAGGAAAAAAAAATTCAACTCTGTGACTTTTGATGTTAGCTAGATGCAGCTTTTGCACAGCGAGATTTCCAGGAGCCACTCCGTGATTCCTTGAGTGAGACACATCGCGTATTTAATCGTTAAAAACTTCAGCAGCAGACCTAATGTGAGGGGTCGCCTGGTCTTGATTGGAGGAAGTCAGGGCACGCTGGAGCCAGGGGAAGGAAAGCGTGTGCCGGCTTCAGGCTGAAGACCAAACGCTTCTTCTCATGAACTGACTTTTTAAGGAGAAAACAGCATTTTGATTTGCAATATGAATCTTAACTGATGTTTGTAGTTGCAGCGCTTCTTTGGTAATAATCATACTGCTAGAATAAAAAATACTATTTATTGAGCACCTACTCTTTACCAAAAATAAGCTTTTTGAAATAGAATACTAAAAAACTCGAGATCTGGATTCATGAAAGTACAATGTATAATTACACATTTGTTACAGAGGCCTGTGCTGAGTACTGTCCTTTGTCTCCTTCTCCACCTCCTGCCACTAGTTCTCATAGAGTTAGTTTTAGGAACAATTTCAAGGGATTAAAATGCTATATTTAGTGACAGCATTAAATTGGGTTATATTGGGATATTAATAATAAAGACTATCTCTTTCTCTTGTTGAAAAGAAAATTTGAAAACTTGAAGCAGTAGTTCAGAATGGTGGCCACTCTTGAACTCTGTGTATTTTAGGGGGGGGGATGCTCAAGGGAAATTGTGTATTTTTGCCCTTTAGAGTAGCAAAGATCTCATTTTAGCACTTGGCAACTCTTGGTACTCTGTTTGTTTAGTGAAAGAAAAAAAATGAGTGAACCCATTCTTTGTGTTTTAATGCTTCCTTCAAGAGGTTACTTAGATTCCAAATGCAGTAAAAACGGGGAATGGGGGGAGTGATTTTTAGCAGCGAGTATAAATTTGTATAAACCTCATTGCTACTTGGCTTACATATTAAATGGCTTGACCTGGGAAGGAATTTATTCCACTTTGCTTTATCAAGAAGATTCCCAAATAGAAGCTTAATTCATTCCAACCAAGCTACTCCTTCAGGGATTCAACATTAGTTTGGATTGCATAGATCTGAGAAATTAGATATTTGAAATTAAATTTGAGACCAGAGGTACACAAAGCATACAGAATTTTTAATCACAGAATTACCCTAAAATATTTAATAGTATTCTTTAGGCCTATGCTTCAGTGTTACGTTGACTTTTTCGGTCTTACAGTTCAAGGGTTCTGTATTCTTTGTACATGAGATATTTTGTAAAATCTTTACTTTCATTCCTTTTTAGAATAAGAATTCTTCTTTTGCCTTAAGAGTTTGAGATAGTTGCTAGCCACATGGTTCCCCCATCCCTTTCTAAAATTCTTACATAGAAAAATAAAATCTTTGCCCCTTAGTCCTATTTAAATGGTGGTGGTGGGTTTCAATAGTTCTTTTTCTTCTTGTTGTAATCAATTATGCACCATATCTTCATTATCTCCTTGGCTTTTGGAATTCCCCAGAGTGCAAAATGTGTGCCAATCTCTTTTTTTTCTAGCAATAATTCATTTCATTAAGCTTTTAGAATGATGAAGCATTATGATGTCAAACATGATGTCAACAGGAACCTTCTTGAATACCTAATTGGCAAAAGAGATTATAAACATTAATAATTCATATGCAGTACAGTGATATCACATGGGTTTCCGTTTCTGGTAAGAAGTTAGACTTGTCTCCCAATTGCTGCAAAAATGCAACTTCCTAGCAATTTGCCTCTCTCTTGCTTGCCTTTTAAAAAAATAGTACTCCAACAGGAGAATCCTGCAGGATGCTCACTCCTGATAATGTGCCAGTTTGGGAACTCTTCAGAAATCCTTGGATGAGACGGTTGAACCTTTTCCTGGGAAGAATGAGGGATCCTTATAAATCTTTTCTCATACCAGCTGTTGCTACTTGGGATCATCGGGGACCAAGGAGCCAGTTGTAGAATAGAGTATTGATGGTACAGTCAACTTGTAGTAGCTCTTGTATAGAAGAACCATTTTCCAGATGAGGCATAGGAGGTTATTTCCAAATGACAGTACTGATAGCCAGCATTGCCAGCATCTCCGCTTTCCTCCATACAGTGTACTCATTTATCCATTCAGCCAGTATTTGTGCCAGACTCTGTTGTGGCTACTTAGGTTTCAAGACTATGGATGAGATTTGGTAAACAAAGCCTAAGGAGGAGGGTGGAATCTTGCAAGAGGGTAAGTCTAAACCAGTTACTACTGACTTCTACCATATCTGTTTCATGGCGTGATAGAGGATAATCCTGAGTTGACTCTATAGACAAGGGAGATAAACAGGTGCTTTTCTGACATTATAGCAGGTAATTAATGAGTTTTTGGAGGAGGAGGTGGAACTATTTTTTGAAGTTGTTTTGTGCTTGTTCTCTAAGTCAGTATTCTCAAGCTTCAGTATACACCAGAGTCCCCAGGAAGACTTGTTAAAATACAGACTGCTGGGCTCCACTCCCAAAGTCTCTGATTTAGCAGGCCTTGAGGGGGCCCTGAGAACTGGAATTTCGAATGAGCTGCCAGAAATTGCTTGTATTGCTGATCTGGAGATCATGTCTTGAGCACCACTCCTTCTAAGCGAATTAAATTGTCTTCTTGGCCAGATGAAGTGGGTGGGTATCCTCTAGGAGAGAGTGTAGTAATCGTAGACTGCTTTCATCTTTACTTTTGTATGGAAAACCTACATCTCCATCTATGAGGTCCAACTCTAGGCCTCTGAAGTTGGGTGGAAAATCTGTAGGAGGGGAGAGTGCTGGATGACTAGTCCACTTCGGTCTCTTGATGGTCAGTTTTCCCAAGGATCCTCCTGGGTTTGCTGAAGTCTTGTGTTTCCAACTCATCCCTTTACCTGCCTCTGCCCTGGAAGGACACCATCGGCACCCTGGGAAATTACAGGGCAAGGGAGAAGCCAAAAGCAGGCTGGATGTCACTGACAGGTGTTCTGTCCTCAGCTCTCAGAGTTCTTGCAAGTCCTTTCACCATTAGTTTTTGTTTTAAATGGAGCATAAAGTTCAGTAAGCTCAAGAGATTCCTGCATGTTGCTTTAGTAAAACCCAGGTTTATCTCTTGCCGTTGCACATTTTTATCACAATTTTGCCACTTCCTTCTCCCAGGTCATTATTTAGAAGCGGTGGGCATGTTTTCCTACATTTTATTGCCTTCTTTAATAGTTACACTAATTTTTAAGGAAATCAGGTAATTCTTCATTTTGACTCCATTAAATAAGGCAACAAACCAGAAACTGACAAAGTATAAACTTCTAGTTTTTCAGAGGTGAGACACTTTCTCCTGAAATTCTACCCTGTTGACCATGAGGCGGGGCTTGAGCAGCAGCATGACAGTAAATGGGAGAGAGCAGGGCAGATTCTGTGGCTCCAGATTGGCGCTGGGTGAAGGCCAGGAATCCAAATAGGAAGCAGTAAATGAGCCCCACAGAACCAGGAGAATGACAGAGTCCAGAGTTTGGAAAACTGGCAGAGTTGACAGGAGCAGGTAAGAACTCTGGCGCCAGGTGGGCAAGGAACATCTAGAACTCAGCAGTCCTGAAGGGTGACAGCTACTGAACCAGCTACTGAGGGTGACAGCTGCTGAGCCTTTTCAGGCACGGTTTATAAATTTTACAAGGTAAATAAGGTGGATATAATAACACTAGCTATTATTTAAATACTGACCAAAACTGGGCCCTTTATTTACATTGTTTCACCTAACCTATAGTATTTTACCTGATCTGCTATGGTTATAGATTATTTCCACTTTTAAAATGAGGAAAGTAAGGTTGTAGGAGGTGGAATAAATTGCCCAAAGTGAGAATTGAAAAGTGACTGCAAGATTTTCTGCATCCTTGAGCCTGGCATGGTGGCACCTACCTGTAATTCCAGCACTTGAGGAGGCTGAAACAGGAGGATCACAAGTTCAAGCCCCGCCTGAGCCATGTAATGATTTAGCAAGATCCTGTGGTGACCACTGAGCTTCTTGCCTCTCACCCTTGATCCAGCTTGGTAGGTGTGGTGGGACTGGGCACCCGTGGGCACACAGCCCTAAGGCCCATCTGTGGCTGGTGCTGGGGTGTAGAGTTATTTAGAGCAGAGGTGTTCAGCAGGTTGGGGCAGCGAGGCAGTGGCTTTGCAAATGGGGTTTTCTCGTGTCCATACCCACTGCCACCATTCTATTAGATTGGAGAATGTACAGTGTGCACGAAATCCAAGATGCCTGAGTACCCATCTTATTTTCACTCAGCATAGTGTTGGTACTTTGTAAGTGTGATACGTAGAGATGTTAGCTGCTGAAATTCTTACAGCTGCCATTATTCCTATTTTGGTAAATACAACGAGATTTTGGTTATTTGGATATTTGTGAAGCATGACATTATTTTTTTTTTAAACTGGAAAATGTATCACACACTTTTGAGTAGATTGATTTGGCCAATTAAGCTGACTGAGTTTATAAAGAGATGTGTTATTGGGAAGATGTGAAAACCACTGCCAGGGATAGGGGTTGGGCCTGTTACAGCTGAATTTCGAAGGAGACAACATGGTGGAGTCCTGCCTGTCAAAGGCCTGTGCTGCTGGCTCTGTGCGAGGCAGAATTTAAAGTTCAGAGCTTTGGTGTTATCTTGAGAGAGTTCTTGGTGGAATTCTTTGGTTCCCCTATAACCGGGAGCCTGGATCTGTAATTATGCTCAGAATGGTTTTGCCTATGCTCTTCCGGTTTATTTATCGGCGTTTCAGGTGATGTCGAATGCAGAATCTTGTTTGGAAATGATACACTGTAAATCTAACAGACCTGTTTTCTCTCATGAAAGTATCATGATTAGCTCCAGGGCCCCAGCTGCCTGTGTGTCACACTGAACACTTTTATAGGAAGATACACCAGAGACTTCTAAGCAGCCTCTCTCTCATACAGGGTAACATAAGAAAAAAGTGTGTTTTTTAACATCAGAACCACAAATAACATTCAAGCTTCAGAACTGGAAGGTGATGGCAGCAGTTCAGGCCAGGTAGGGCTTTTGTCTTTACTAGGGCTTCTGTTGAAGCCAGAGCCGTGGCCAAGGGAGAGAAGAGGACATTGGTGAAGGCCGATGGGGACCCGACAGCCCACCCTCTCCCATGGGGGTCCTGCTCACTTACAGTTTTAAAAACTCATCCACAGTCTTGCCTGAGAAACTGAGTCACTTTGAGGAAAACAGAAGCCACCAGTAGTGTTTTGAGCTGAGCCTTCGTTGGAGCTAGAAGTCTGACTTCTCCCACCATCAAAAGAGCATGCTGCTCAAAAGTGTGATGGTCAGATATAGCCAAATAGCTGGGCAAGCGCTTCCCCCAGAGTGCACCAAGTGTACACTCAAGTGTGTGCCCATGTGCACACACACATAACTTTGTAAGGCACCCAGTTGGTCCTGGGAAAGAATGTTCATATAGAAACAATGTTATATGTGGCATTTAGGTTTCTGGGTTATCCAAAGAAGTTTTTAACCCATCATGTGGCTGAGATATGGTTATAGTGTTGAAACAGTGCTGCCATGAGAGAAACATAAAACTGAATTAGAACTTGTTACTTCCCTACTTGTGTCCTTTGAGACAAGTGGGTTCAATTAGAGGGTCACGAAGCAGGTGAGAGAGCTTGGGAAGCCCTTCAGGGAGTAGTGATGGGGAGGAATAGTTATGGGAAGTGAGCCTTGGTGTTCTGGGAAGGTGAGGGGCTCAGGGGGTGTTGTTAACCCTGCAGTGCTAGGGAGGGGGCTGAGGTACAGGGGCCTCAAGTGGCTTGAGCAAGGTCAAGGTCACACAGCTAGGGACTCACAGTTATAGCTGCCTCTCTTCCCTATGGTAAATAGGAGTGTGGCTCATTTCTTTAAGACCCTTACTTTCTGTTCCATCTACAAATATTTCAGGATGTATTTTTATGAATTACAAGAACTCTCAGAAAATTGCAAAATCATTATACATGAAAAGAATTAATGACTACTTAATCACACTTTTCTAATTGTCTTATTAGTTATTCTTTTATGCCTACTGCTATCCAGATAAGGCCCTCTCATTTCAATTAGCTGATATTTTTCTTAAGTCTCTCTTAATCACTAGGTTCCCTTCTTTTTTCTTTTCTCCATTTGGAATTTACTTGTTGAGGAACCAGGGTTGTTTGTCCTGTGGATTTTTCCCCACTCTGCATTTTACTTGATATATTCCTGTGGGGCATCTAACATGGGTCCTTGCCTTCTGTGTTTGCTAGACGCTGGTAATTAGAGTCAGAGGTTTGATCAGATTAATGCTCAGCTGTGGAGGGTGGGGGTGGGGTAAAATACCTCTTCGATGACGTTGTAGTCTCACCCCAGGAAACACAGTAGTAGCCTGTTCTCTCTGCTGCTAACCCTCCTTACCGCCATCGGTGATTAGGAGTTGTAAAATAGTGATATTCTTGCCCCGTCATTTCATCTTCATTTATTAGCTGGAATGTGAGCTAGAAAGAGAAACTTACTTTCACCAACTAGTTGGTTTCCTGGGATACAGTTTTTATAGGAAAGACAGGTTAAATACATGCATCTTTCCTGTTATTTTCAGTTTTCAAAATACAGTAATGAGTTGATTCCCCAGCCTTCTCCTAAGGTGACAAGGAGTTTTCTACTTGTTTATTTACTTATCATCACTTTGAACCCCGTGGCTTCATCCATATATGTGTTAATGTATTGTGTGTGTACTTACTGTCACTCAGATCGCTCATTTTCTGACTAGAGAGACCTATTTAATTTGTGAGGCACTTTGTTTTTCTTTTTTATCGAAATAGTTTCTACTAGGTTAATTGTTTTTTCCTTATTCCTAATACCTCCTCTGCAGATTAGGGTAAGCTGGCTGTCCCAGAGGTGGAGGACATCTTGGTGTCCACCCTGCTACCCCCAGTCATCCAAGGCCCCAAATGATAGGCAGCCTTTGAGAGGAACCATTTCCCAAGGCCTCCTGCAGCGCCTTGCCTATAACCTTCATGGCTACAAAGAGCGATCTGGGGTGAAGGGAAGGTGCTCGCTGACCTGGGCTTGTGTTCCACCTCTGTCCTGAAAAGATTTTGTGACCTTGGAGAATACGTACAAGCCCTTCTCATGAGGCAGGAGCAATACCCTGCTGAGTGGATTAGTTTAAGTATGACAGATACAGTCTTCATAAATCTTCAGGTTCTTAGCAGTGTGTGTATGTGCATTTCCTGCCTCCTACTAAGCACGGCTCTAGGTTGGGAGGGAATAAAAACAAACCAAGTCTAGCCCTCCCTCTCAGGAGCCAATCGTCTGTGGCCAGTGCTGAAATCCTTGGTGAGGTGGTGGTGTATTGCCTCAGGGTTGGCTGGGTGGCAGGAGTTAGGGGTTAGGGGTTGTGTTCTCCCAGATGAAGCATCCTACTGGGGTGCATAAGGAGTGGGAGCCTGAAGAGACATCACCAAGGGCAGACACTACCCAGGCACAGATGCCATCAGCGGAGGGGCTTGAGGGCAGAGAAAGGTCAGGTTTTCTAAGCTTGGAGTTCACTGCTGCCAGATGCGGAGGGTCCAAGAGCCTCTTAGGATGAACACAAAGTCTGCTGGCACTGCAGGTTGAGGTGCCCTTGGGTGATGTGGATCTCGGGCTGCAGACCTGGCTTACCTGGGCTTGTAGCTCTAGAGTGGTGCTGTTGTGGAATCATATTTTTTTTTAGAAAATGTAAAAAGAAATAGAATCAATTTTAAGAAACATGCAAACAATATATTAATATTATCATTTTGCCATATATTTGATATTAAAAATTTAATGAGATAGTTTACATTCTTTTTTTAAAAAATTGGAACTAATGAAAGTCTTTGCAATCTGGAATATGTGTCATCATTAGAGTGCATCTCAGTATAGACTACCAAGGGCCTAATGACCAGACAAGTAGCAACTGTAATGAAAAGGAAGGAAGAAAGTAAAACTTTGGATTCAAACTCTACATCAAGCAGTCTCAACTTGTCGTTGTAACTTGACAAGAAGTATAGCCCAGAAGTTGTGTTGGTTAGGTCTCTTGCTTCTGTTTCTGCCAGTTCTCCTTTGAGTTATATATGGCTAGAAGTCTACAAACTACATCTTCCACCCACTTAGCTCTGTGACTTAACTTCTCTAAAGTTCACTGTCTTCCTCTGTATGAGGGAGATTGTAAAAGTTCCAAACTCAGCATTGCTGTGAACCTGATACAATTAATATATGTGTCACAGTTAGCATTGGACAGAATTCTCAGTAAGTGTTGCTTGTTTCAGATAACAATATGTAAGCCAATTTTGAAGACTTTTCATTTAATATTTTTTATTATGGAAAAGTCCAAATATATACAGAAGTATAGAGAAGAGTATAATGAAACTTCATGTACACAACACCCAGCTTCAAGAGTTTCAAAATCAAGCCCACTTTGTATCGATACCACCCACATTCCCCCTACTCTGGGATTATTTTAAAACAAATCTAAAACATCCTATTATTTCAGCTATAGCTATTTCAGCCTGTAACTCTACAAGATAAGAACTGTTTTAAAAAAACTCACATGACTGTAATACTATTAGCACACTCCTAATTAAAAATAACTCCTTAGCATTATCAAAACTTGTATTTTTCTTTCCTTTTCTGGGGGGGTTTAAATCATCTTTAGAGTAGGATTCACCCCTTGCAGTTGGTTGATATGTTTTAAAATCATCTTTTAAATGACAGGTCCCCCTTTCTCTTCTTTACAGTTTGTTTGTTAAAGAAATCCTGCAGTTTCCCACAGTCGATTTTGCTGATTACTTTCCTTCAGGGAAATTTACCACGTCCTCCTGGCCCCGGGTCCTGGTGGTTAGACCCAGAGGCTTGATCGAATTGCACTTACTTAATTTGGGGGTGGGGGGAAGATGACTATAGGTAGTGTTGTCCACTAGGAGGCACATTATATGCACCCGGCCGCCTCTCTTTTTGTGATGTTAGCAGTCATTGCCAACTTTTGCCTAAATTCCTTAAATCCTTTGGGTTGCAAAAGCTGTATTGCTCTTTCTACAATACTTCTGGAATGATTTTTTTTTTTTTTTTTTTTTAGTCCCAGGGATCAAACTCGGGACCTTGTGTTTCCGAGGCAGGTGGCGGAACCACTGAGCTAAATCCCAGGCCTGGAATGATTGTTTAAAGAGAAACTTCCTTTCCTCAACTGTTTGGTTACTCTCATGTGTGGTTTATATGGGAAAGGCAGGATAAATGCTTGCTTCATTCTTCTCTTCTTGGTACTAATTCTCAAAATGAGCTAGTTCCACAGCATTCTCCAGAGAGGATCCCAGATGTGTTTAGTGTTATGTACTTATCAGTTTATAAATATTCAGCGTGTTCAAGGCCACTGCTGTACTAGCCATACTGATGCTTGGCTGTCCCGTCTTTCTGCATGTTGGTCCTGTGTCCTTTTTATTGTCCCTCATAATGTTCTTAGAGTTCTCCTTTTAAGGTCTGACACGATGTTTCAGGTTTGTTGTTTGTTACCTGTCTCTGATACACAACCAGTCATTTCTCCCAAGAACCTAATTCTTTTCATTGTGAAATGGGATTACAGTCATGCTCTCAGTAGTGGTATTCATTACTGGTTGTAATTTCTGGAATTTGAGTGGGCATAGTCAGGGAATAAATACTTTTAAAGATAAAAATGCAACATGAGTTTATACTTCTAGTTCAGATTTAAGGCTAGAAGACTTTTCTTAACTTCATCAGTGTTGGATTTGTTTTCTTTATTTTCTTCCCCATGATTTAAGTGTTGGTTCTTAACATCGTGATAATTCATTTGTTCTATCATATAGCACACATCTCAGAATAACAGTGATGAACAGTACTTCATGATCAGTATGATCACCTAAAGCAGTTTATTTTTTTCCAATTTAATTTTTGATGTCAGGATATATCTCACTAGGGATTAACAGTCAAATTACTTAAGTAATTTGAATCAGAACTTTTTGTGTGGCTTTTCTACTAACAATGGAACAGTTATTGCTAAACTCAAGACAGGTTTATTTGTTTCATTTTACTTTTGATTGTTTTGTAAAGCTTGATTATGTGCCATAAAAGTGTAAATTATTTACTTTCCAAAGTAAAATATGTATGATATATTTACAGAAGTTCAGATTTTATCACTGTCTCTTATGTTCTATACTCTCGATTGTACATAAATTTAGATTTGTTTTAAACACACACAAACGCGTGTGTGTCTTCCATAGGTTAGATGTGTGGTAGTATACTAACTCTCTTTTCTGCATTTTCCTCTTTTCACTTTCTGTGTTCTGGAGATTACTCCACTGCAATACGTAAAGATATCTACATTTCTTTTATGACTGCATAGTATCCCACGGCATGGCTGTATTATGATTGTGCAGCCAGTTATTTTTTGGATTATTTTGTTTAATAGTGAAATGTTTTCTAGAAATGGGATACTTATCTGTTTAGGGCACTGACTTCTGACATCCTGTAGAGACTCTCACTTGGTCCTTTGGTTCTCTAGGAATTAAAAAACAGTGATACGGTTTTAGTTTAAGCTTAACATCTCTAGTAGAGATTCTCTGTGAGTCGAGCTGACTCTTAGCTGCCTTTCACCCAGCTGTAGTTTGGTTTTTGTGGTCCCTGAGTTTTCTAAAGCAAGTGTCCTACCCATGGCAAATAAGCTGAGCATCCTAATTCTCCTGTCTTGATTGTGGCAACAAAGTGGTTTGGGGAGAACAGTGACTGGATTTTTGTTTGCGCCGGTGTCTTTGCACTTACTTTAGACTTCTGTGTGTTTACCCTAGTGTGACAGCCAAGAGTGCTGCAGGGACACTCAGCATCACTGCTAATTTAAAGAACTTCCTTGAGCATTTCTGAGAATTTAGGGCATAACAGATGCCTTATCTTAAGATTAATCATCAAAATCAAAGTTCTTTTTTCCACATTAGAAATGCAGTGTGTGGATGTGTAGTCTTTTGCATGTTTGAAAAATCTCATTCTGTCCTTGTAATAGAATCAAGTATCTGATCTACGAAGATACTTTCTCCCAAGGGTTTTTTTAAATGTTCAGTAGTATTGGTAGAGTGATTTTTTTCATTTTCCTTATACAGATGTATCAATTTTATCAACTATTAATACTTACGGTGGCTTCTTGGCTCACAAATGTTATATATGAGTGAGTGAAATACTGTGATAAAGTTGGATGGAGAAGAGGAAGAAAGACCAGGAGAAGCAGGGACACCAGTAGAAGAGAACAAATATGAATCAGAACGGGGAGAAATTTGGGAGGCACAGATGGGAACTGAAGGATGCAGAAAGTACTATAGAGTGGATGTGTGCCTATGTGTGTGCAAATGAGGTATTTTTGGAAGAGGAGTAACAAAATTGTATCACTAAGGATGGAAGGTAGTGTTTAAGCTATCATTTTAGGAGGAGGAAGCAAGATTGGGGTAAAACATGTAGGAACTTTGGGGCAAACTAATTCAGTCCAAAAAATATTTGTTGAGTGTCTAAGCATCAAACACCTGTGTTAGGCTTAGAAATATAAGGATGAACAAGATGCTCACCTCCCTAGAGAAGTTTATCTTCTAGTTGGGGTGAGAGAATAACATTCAGAAAGACATTGATCTGTTGCTGTATGACACATTGCCACAGACTTAGGGGTTTAACACACATATTTATTAATTTCTATGGATTGGGAGTCCAGACATAACTCATCTAGGTCCTCTACTTCAAGGCATCTTCTAAGGGTACAGTAGAAGTGTTGGCTAGGCTGGGTCTCATCTGAAGGCTTGGCTGGTGAAGATCTTCCAAGCTCATTTATGTGGTTGTTAGTAGGATTCAGTTCCCTAATGGCTATTAGATTGATGCCTTTAGCTCCTTTCTGGCTGTTGTCAGGAGGTCACCCTCTATTCCTTGCCGCACTGGCCTCTCCAATATGGCGGCTTACCTCGTCAGAGTCAGAGGGAGAATTGGCCCACCATGAAGTAAGATGGTAGTCACGGTCTTATGTAGCCTATTCTGGATGTGGAGGAAGGAGTTGCTCAAGGGCTTGAATTCTAACAGGTGGGAATCACTGAGGGCTGTGATTGAGCCTGCCAACTGCAGAGCTGTTTACTATAGTTATATAATGTCAGAAAGGTACCATTCCATGGGAACAGAAAGGAAGGCCATTTGACCCTTCCTGTTGGATTTCCGCCTGACATGGAAATGGCTCCTCAAACAATGCAATGTCTAAAGGTCTGAGTGTGACCTTGGAGGACAAGTACAGATTAACTTGTATATAGATGGCATGAGGAAGTTCCCTTCTCTCCCCCGGAGAACAGCATGAGCAACATCAAGGAGGTGAAGTAGGATGGTCTGTCTAAGGACCACCCAAGATGTTCAGTGTGACGATACATGGAAAATGTGTAGAAGAGCCAGAAATGGAGAAAATGAAAAGCAACGGCCAGATTTGGGGGTTTCTCCTTTGCCAGGGTAAAGAATGAGGGCTTTATCAAGGGGACACAGAGAGGAAGCTAAGCAGGAGAATGACAGAGGTAGAGTTGGGGTTTACTGATGTGGAAGACTAATGTTAGCAATTTTAATAATAACTCAGGGCCCTGAGGAAGGAGGCCTGTACTAAGGCAGTAGCAACAGAGACAAGGTAATACATTTTCATTTTTTAAATTAGGAAGTTATTTGATGTTTGGGTAAAGTAGAAGGGGAGATAAAAATAGCCTGGAATGATATTCAGGTGTGGGCTCAGTTTCGGGAGAGCATTGTTGTTGGAATTTAGTGGAAGGAGGAGATGGCAGGAAAGGAAAATGTGAAGGGAGAGAGCCATAAGTGTTCATGTAAGTTTGTAAATTAAGTGATTGATTACAGGAAAGCTTAACTCAAAGTGTTCCGTACAGTGCTCTGTTCTCAATATAATCGATGTAACTATGTAAATTTACTTTCTAGTTAAACCATATGCTCCACTGGTAGAAGGTAGAGTTGCATATTGAATTCATTTTTCTTGCAAGAAATTTAGTATCAGAATAAGTTTAGTAAACATAGAGCAAAGGTAGACAGCCCATCTGTCTACCAGTTCTATCTAGTGCTTAGAAAATCGTAGTCTGGCACTTGCCTACAATAATACTACAGAATACCATTTACTAGATATACAGAGTCATATGACTGCCCTTTTTAAAAAAATTGAGATCTAACTCATAAAACATAAAATTCACCATTTTTAATTGTACAGTTCTTAGTTTTTAGTATAGATGCTCCACAACTTCAGATGTGTCATGACCCCAGCAAACCCATCATACCATGAAAATATCCTTAAGCCAGAAATGCGCTTAATACACCTAACCTCCAAAACATCATAGCTTAGCTTAGTTTGCTTTAAACATCCTCAGGGGAAAATCATCTAACACAAAGCCTATTTTATAATAAATGGCTGAATGTCTCCTGTAGGCATACAGACTGGCATTCTGTAGACACGATGGGCTATGAAAACACAAAACACAATAACCTGAACTCTCTGGCCACAATGCTCTGTAGAGGGTCAGTTGTTTTCCCTTGTGTATGTGAACTGCTGCTGCTGCCCAGGATGGTGAGAGAGTATCATACTGCAGAGCCCTAGCCCAGGAAACAAAGTTTGAAGTTTGGTTTCTGTTAAATGCATATTGTTTTCACATCATTGTAAAGCTGAAAAATTGCAAATGGAACCATCATTAGTCAAGAACTGTCTGTATATTCAGTATGTTCTGAGACGATCATTACTATAAAATCCTCAAATATTTCTATTAACACAAAAAAAATCTGGTGCCTCTTAGCAGTCAGTCGTAACAGCACCCCCAGAAGCTTCTAATTTACTTTTTGTCTCTACAGGTCTTCTTGTTCTGCATTGCATATTGAGGCATGTTACATATCCTCTTTTCTGCCAAATAGTATTTCTTTGTATGGATATTTTATATTTATCCATTCACCCGTTGATGTAGATGCATGTTATTCCCATTGTTTTGCTATTATGGATAATATCACTGTGAGTATTCTTGGGTATATCCTAGGAGTAGAACTACAGATTCATAAATATAACTCTTTGAGAAATCCCCAAATTGTTCTCCACAGTGGCTGAATGATTTTCTCTTCCTCCAGCATATATGAAGGCCTCTAGTTCTCCATGTTCTTGCCAACACTTGGAATTACTTTCTAAAAAAAAAATAACCATTCCAGAGGATGTGCAGTGGTATATCATGTGGCTTGATCTGCAGTTTCCCTCATGCCTAATTCAGGGTCATTCTTAGGAATTAAACAAGAGACCATACGTGAGTCTGCAACATAAATTTTGGTCTCAGTTGTTTTCTAGATTTGAGGAACTCTCCAGAATACCTGTATTAATGTTCCTTGAGAGTTTCATTTATACTGCAGCTTTTTAGCTCAGGAGGGCAGAGTATAGGTATAGCTGCCTGGATGGGCTTCATAGGGTATGTGCCTGAGTCCGCTATAGGACCCTGTCTTAAGAGTTCTGGGATCACAGTCTAAAGGGGCCTGCTGAGTCTGTGCATTTTTAAAAGAGATACATGTTTAATATGAATGCAAAGTCCAGAGTTTAGAATCCCCTCTTGGCTCCAGTCTGGGCGATGTAGTTGAGACCTGAGGAAAAGTAAGACTTGGCCTTCAGAATCCCACTAGGTCTTCAGGATCTTTATGCATCACCTTTACTTGCCACCTCAGGTGTGCTACTGAGCATATTGCATCCAGATCTCATGATAAGAGCAGAGTGAATGGGGCACTGTTTTTACAGGTGCAGAAGCTAACATTTAGATTTGGTTCAGGAGCCTCATACTAACACAAAATTATTGGAAACACTGCTCTGGTTTGGGTCCACCGAGCCTCATCAGCCTGCACCGGCTCTTAATGTTTGTTTTGGTGATGTATAGGAAACCGTGGTAAAGAGAATCCCCCAATGGTAACTCATGCAGAATCCATGTGTACCTGTTTTTGTTTGTTTCAGTGCATTTCCACAAGCTCTTGTAAGGGCAGATACAGCTGACAGTATGGAAATCAGCAATACAACAGACACAAAGAAGAAACCAAACTTCAAAGACCCAGTTTAAAAGGAATTAGCAAGAGTTGAGGGAATGTCCCCTTTCCACATTTCTATTGTTTCTGGCTTAGATTAAATAGTATGACTTTTTTGATTGACATCAGTAGCTAAGGAAACACTCTATTTCTCTCTGGGTGATTCTTCTCTGGTTGTAGGGGAAAGAATGGATTCAGGCTTAAATGGAGGGAATTTCAAATCACCTTCTTTTGTATGATAATCAAAGAAAGCAGGCACAATAGTAATGCTAACACTGTCAGAAGGGAGCTGTGTGACAAGAGGTTTTGTTACACATCAATTCAGAATTGATTGCAGTTGTCAAAGTTGTATTATTCCCTGTCCCAGGGGAAACAGAGACCTCAGTGCATGTTCTGTGCATTCGGGAACAGTGAGATGTCCAGACTAGCAGCTGTATGAAACCCTCACTGCTGGCCGAGAGGCCCCTGGCAGGAGCTGTATCAAAAATACAGCACTGAAGCAGACAAGGAGCGAGAAGAAAGGACCTGGCCTCTCCCTCACCTCCAGTGACTGGGCAGTGCCTCTCCTGGTGGTGCAGGTGGCAGAGGTTAGCCTCCCTGGTCACGAGCAGGTGGGACAGTGGGTGTGGACAGCCATGATGGGTTGCAGCTGGAGACTGACTTTCATAGCAATCAACTGTTTTACAGTGATCATGTTTTATTTTTCAAAATTTTAGAATGTGTTATTTTAGAGAATTTTGAAAAATCTTGCAAGACAGAAAAATGTCCATTTCTCATTTTAAAAAATTCCATAGTATTTCACATTTTCTTAAGCAATACTTCTTATCTTTTAGGCGATGAGCTTCATTATGAAGTCTCCTAAACTGTCTTGTACTGGTTTCCTGTTTTCACAGTAGACTGGTGTGTATCACTGTGCTCTGATAAGTCTGAAATGGAAAGAGCCAGGCTGTATTTCAGATCGACAGAGGTGCTTTTTAAATCCCTCTTTTCTAGATTAATGTGTAGATATTTGTGAATTATTAATCAAAGGTGGTCACTTGTCTTCAAATTAGTCAAAGTGAGGTTCAGTTTAATGTCCTTTGTAGCTGAGGTTAAGGGTCATTGTGTTAGAGGATAGACAAAGCTGCTGTTATCTCCCTGCAGGCATAACTGGGAATTATTTTGCTCCACACATGAAATAAATACACCAGCTTTAGATGTTTGTGCCCACCGGGTGACCCATTTTCTCCATGTCCTGTGTATCTTCTCTTGGGTCTGGGTAAAGAGCTGGGAGGAAGGCTCTGTCTCTGATGCTATGAGGTTGCTAGGAAATGATTTTCAAAGTGCTCTGTCGTGATGCAGCCAGTTGAACTTTTTTGTGAAGTGTTGTCATGGAAACCAAGTGCATCATTGCCTGGTCTGACTAATTTATCTTTTAATGGTAAAACATTGTAATCCAGGGTTAGCAACAAAAAAATTAAAAATACAATAAAAACTTCAGTAACTTTAAAGGGAATGCCGATGTAAGTAGAAATCTTTTGAGGCAGAAGATTTGGCTGTGTTAATGGCACAGTGAAAATTCGTGTTGTGCAGTTCACGTTGATGAGGGCTTGGTTGTATGAAGTGACAGGAGCTAATCGGTTTGGAAGAAAATCATGCTTTCTCTGTGGCTTGTTGCTGTGGGGTTTTAGAACTGACCCCAGGTCCTGAGGATGTCTAACGGGGGAGGCAGCACACTTTGCCGTGGAGCTGGCAAGGTTGCCAGGTTTTGCTCTTTAGTTGGTTGCCTGGTTTCCCTTGCCCACTACTCTCGCCAGCTGCTTGCCTTGTGGGTGACTTTGGTAGCCCTCCCACACATGAGGCCTGCCTTGTGGAACAAGTTCCCTGGATTTGTTCTCTCTGCTGAGTACCCCTTCACCCCCATGGCCCTGGCTTCCTTGTGGTAGTTTTAAGGACTCTCAAAAAAGAGAAAACCTCATTTGTGCATTGAGGACAAAGCTTCCTAGCATTTTAGGGATTGATGGATGCTGCTTGTATGTTGACTAGTGGGTTACTGGGGTAAGTAAGCTTAAATGAAAGCACTTCATCAGGGTAGGAAAACTGAATTGAAAGGAGATGTAATCTTGTGTTTAGTTGTTCATCTGCCTCCATGGGATTTAGCTCTTGGGGTTTCATTCTCCATCCCTGCCCCCAGCAGCTGTGGGAGCCAGTGTGGATAGTAGACTTTTGTTGCATTGGATTAAACTTTCTCATTTGTTCTGGATCTTTCCAAAATATCCTTTATTAATATTTCTGTGTTTAATATATTTTTGAATTTTTTACACTTAAGGGGAAAAAGTTTGACTCTAGGCATAAATTCTAAGATAGATAATGGAAACAAGTCCAATTAAATCAGTATTTCACTAAGCTGGGTGTGGTGGCCCATGCCTTTAATCCTAGCACTTGGGAGGCTGAGGCAGGAGGATGGCTGCGAGCTCAAGGCCAGCCTGGGCTACATAGTTAGTTTGAGGCCAGCCTGAACTACATAGCAAGACCTTGTCTGAAAAAACAAACAAACAAAAAAACAAATCCAAACAAATGGAAGAAAACCACATATAAATGAGTATTTCATGGAGTGAAATTTAAGGCCCAAACTTATTTTTATTCTTTCATTCTGAGTATATTTCCAGAATACCTCTTTGTTACCAGGTATTTCTGGTGCGCCTATTATATCCAAAAGAATTGCCGGGAGCCAGGAGGTATGTTTAAGGGGCTGAAGGCAAAGCCCGGAGGGCATGCAGAGTAGCCACAGACTGGAAGGATGCGATTCAGTAGTTGTATTGCCTTCCCATGGCTTGCTTCTTATAACATTGGCTGTTTCCAAGTTCCGGAGTCTTGGCTGTGGCTTCTGATGACATGTGCCTGGAATTCCCATGTAACCGTCTAGTGTTGACCTTTATCAGTAAAATGGCACCCAGAACCCAGCACTGGAAGGACCAAGTGGCTCTTGATTCCATCCCATGGTGTTTTGCCTTCTGCTTTGATTCCTACTGCTTTCTACCCTTCTGCAGGCCTCGGGGTGGGAGTGGGGCCTTCTTCCCCACTTTAATAGTTTGGTTCACCCATATATATACCTGAGATTTGTCTAGATTTCACAAGCAGAGCTGAGGCAAGACTGTCATGTTCAAGAAAACTCAGGGATGACAGAAGAGAGAAAGCTGAGGGAGCGCTCAGCAACTGGACACTCTGGTTTACTCTCTGGTGGTGGAAGTTCTTGTCCAGTCTCCTGAAATGCCAGTCTGGCTTTCCCTACCCTGGACCTCTGTGGAGCAGTTTGACTTTATTTGCTCTCTGTCAGAGTCCTCCCCAAGATTCCTAGACCCCTAACGTCCAGACCAGGTGAGGAGGAAAGAGACTTTCCCAGGATATGTGGAGAATAAGTGGCCTTAGCTTTTGCCCTGGAACTCCTCCTCCTCTCTCTCTTGCTAGATGAATATTATTTAGTGTCTTCTCATTTATTTAATGGCATAATGCCTATCTCATCTAGAATTAGTGGGGATTAAATGACAGTGTGCATGCAAAGTGCTCATTATACTGCCTGGCCCTTAGTAAATGCTTGGCATCATCCTCTTATTGGAAAGCATCCCCCCCCCCGCCCCCGTGCTTTCCACCCCTGCCCAACCTGTGAGGGCCACTTTGGCTCTCCTGGCCTCAACATGACTATTGTGACCTGCACTCTACAGAGTCCTGTCATCTGTGGCTAACCCTACACCACAGGTGCCTCGGGCCCCTTTTGATCACAGAATAAACTCATGCTCCTTCCTTCCTTCTGATATCTACCTGTACATTGTGATTTGTATGTGTGCAAATGTGTATGGAACTGCAAATTGGGTAACATAAAAGTGGGGCATAGAGTAAAAATCAGCCACCTTTATCAATCTTTTAATGTATCATTGAATGGGTGAAATATTTAGGGTAATCTTTGCTGCAAAATGTGCCACACTTTACCCCCCATTTCATGTGTGTACCCCAGCATCTGGCCTTCCAGAGTGAGAACAAGATTTTCTGGGCTGTGCTTGTGCCTCTGCCAGTTAGGGTCTGTCTTGTGGCTTGAGGACCATGAGACTGAAGCCAGGACATTCATTCATTCATCCATCATGCAGCAAGTACACGTTGAGCAATTATACTAAGTGCCCACTCTGTCCTTGATTCAGGGAATACAGACAAGGTCCTGCTCTCATGAAGTTTATGCTGTTTTTCATTCATTCATTCCTCAGTGTATCTTGAAATTCTGAATGTTCATCTTATAATCAATAAGGAATAATTCTCTCATATTCTTCTCTTTTTTATTTACATTTTCATTCATTTATTTGATCAGCAGATATTGATTGGGGCCCAGTGTGTGTCAGACAATGTTTGAGACACTGCATTGCAACAGTAAAACAAAAAACAAGGATGAGAACAAAAGTTCCTGACTTCTTAAAGCTTATGTTCTAGTTGGTGGAGACCACCAAGAAAAAAATAAGTAACTAAAGCATAAATATGGTAGTTAATAGCATAATGGGGGAACCAATTCAGGGAAGGGGGTAGGAAGTAACCTAAAATAGCTTACACGTATTGCACTTCATTGATTTTAAGAGGCACTTTTTCAGAAAGCATTTTCACAGTTCCAAAATTAGGATCACTTTATAATTGATAGCATTTCTTACTTTAATTGGCAGTATTTCTTTAAGTGGAGTAGCATTGTAGATGTAATAAATATGATAGTCTGCACCATGTGCCAGGTGCTAGTCTTAGCAATTAAATTAACTCATTGCCTCCTTACAACACTCTATTAGGTTGGTACTTGCTGTTGCTTGAAGGTGTCCCCCAAAGACCCCATGCTGGAAAGTTAAACCCTAATGCAACAATGTTGGGTTGGGGAGGGGGTTTAATGAGAGGGGAGTAGGTTATGAGGGCTCTGTCCTCGTGACTGTTCTTACGGGTGTGGGTTATCACAGAGTGGGCTGTTAGAAAATTGAGTTTGGCCCCTTTTTGCTCTCTGCTCTCATGCATTCCCCTAGGATGTGATACCTGCTGCTGTGCTATGACAGAGAAGATCCTCTCCAGATGCAGGCCCTTGGTTTTGGGCATCCTGGCCTCCTAACTCTGAGCCAGATACATTTCTGATCATTGTAGACTATCCAGTCTGCAGCACTCTGCTACAGCAACAAAAATGGGCTGAGACTGTACTATTATTTCCTCCTCTTAAAGATGAAGAAACCAAAGCCTAAAGAGACTGAGTACCTACTAGGAAGTGGCAGAGTCAGGTTTGGAACCCAGGGGAGCTGACCGGACTCTTAACTGCTGTGCTGTTACCAGAGAGTGTCCTGGAAGAGGACTTTTGAGATAGACTTGAAGAAGGTGAGGGAGGAAGCCAAGGGGCGATCTGAAGAAAGTTTTTCCAGGACAGAGAGTGAGTCTGAATGTGCTCAGTGTTTGGAGAGATCCACTGGCAGGCCTGTGTTCTGGGAGTGGAGTGAGAGAGAAGGCAATGAGATTGGAGAGGTTAGGGGGAGAGGTTCTACCTGCAGACAGACACTTGTGAGTCTTCAGTGTTTAGATGACACACAGAGCTGTGAACCTGGATGGAATCTCCAAAAGAGGAAGTGTGGATGGAAAAGAAAAGAGACCTAAGAACAAGTTACGTCCTGGGGTGCCCAGAATTTAGAGCCTGGGTGAATGAAGAGGAATCTAGCACCGGAGAATGAGAAGCCACTGGGAAAGAGGAAGAAAGTGTGGTGATCCTGGAGCCCAGTGAAAGAGTGCTTCAAGGAGGAAGGAGCAATCATCTGAGTCCTGTGCCACAGAGTGTTCAGATGAGATGAGCACCAGTCTTGGGCCACTAGATTTAGCAACAGGCAGATTCAGAGACAGGAATAGTTTCAGTGGAGTGGTGGAGGTAAAAAAAAAACACCTGTGTTCCGAAGTATGGAGAAAGAGTGGGGTAGAGCAATTTGAAGTAATAGTTTTGAGGGCTTTTTCTGCAAAGGAAAGGAAAAGAAATGGGACACTAACTTCTTGGGGAAGTGGTGCTCAGGTTTTCTACAGCTGTGCAGATTGTCCAGTGGTTCTGCTGTCTGCTGAGACAGGTTATGGGAGCCTCCAGCTGTAGCCTGGGGTTTGTCTATTTATCCTTAGAGTTTGCTCAGGTTGTGCTGCCTATATATATTTTTTTGTTTTTGGTACCAGAGATCGAACTCGGGACCTTGCGCTTGTAAGGCAGGCACCGGAACCACTGAACTAAATCTCCGGCCCTGTGCTGTCTATATTTTGAAGCTCATTTGTTTGGTTATCACATAATTAGTATTGCTATGTTTGTTTAGTAAGTGGACCCTTCAGAGATTATTTTGATTTCTGTTAATTTTCTTTGGTCCAAAGTTGATGCAGACAACAGCAGTGTAGCCGCTCTTATTTGATGGCTGTAGGACTTATCTTTCCCATTCTTTTACTTTTAACCTATAATTGTGTTTGAAGTGAGTTTCTCAGAGATATATAGTGGGACCATGTCTTTTTAGCCTGTTCTAACAACGTAATTGATTTGTTTAAACCATGTATATTTAATGTAATGTTTGAAATGTTTCAATTTAGATCTATAATATTTAAATATATTTTCTGTTTGCTTCCCCTATTTTTCACTTCTCTATCTCCTCTTTCCTGATTTCTTGGAGTTACTTGAATAGTTTTTACAATTCAGTTTTAACTTACTTTCTCATTGGATAGTTTTTTTTACTCTCTCATTGGATAATTTTTAAGCGAATGCTCTAGGGAGATAATATCTGTACTCATACTCTTAATTTTTGTGTCTGCTTAGGAACAATGTTCTACTGTTTCAAGTGGTATAACAAACTTTCTGGATAGGTTCTTTTGTGTTGTCTTAATATATTAGATCTACATACATTGAAAACTCCCATCAGTGTTATAACAGTTTCTTTCATCTCTTCAACATGTTTGAGAGAATTCAAGACTATTCAAGAAATAGTCTACTATAGTTATATAGAGATTTATAATTTTGTTATTCTTTCTTTATTCATGATCTCCCAGGTTTCTTTCTAGTATCCGTTCCCTTCGTTGTGAAGGATTTCCCTTTTTTTTTTTTTAAAGATTTATTTACAGGCATATAAAAGTTTTTATTACTATGGTTAATAATGTCCTCTAAAAATTACGTTTTAAAAATAACTTGATTTTTGCATATTGATTTCTGGATCTTGCTGGACTCCCCCTTTTTATTAGTGTGCATATATATATATATATATATATATATATATATATTTTTTTTTTTTGGTACCAGGGATTGAACTCGGGTCCTTGTGCTTGCACAGCAGGTGGTGAAACTACTGAGCTAATTCCCCAGCCCCAGTATATTTTTGCAATACACAATAAATACATTCATCATGGGGAATGAGTACATGTACATATCACATCTTGATTTTTTTTATTTCCTCTTCCCCTCCCCTCCCCATCTCCAGATCCCCTTTCCATCTCCACATAGTCTTTCTGTTTCTTATCATCTTTAATTTGATTTTTAAATTATTTATATTTTGGGTTTCCATATAAGAGAAACCATGTGATATTGAACCTTCTGTGTCTGATTTATTTCACTTAGCATTGTAGTCTCAAGTTACATCAATTTTCCTACAAATGACTCAAATTTACCCTTCTTCATGACAAATTGACTCTTCTTTATGTATATATCACATTTTTTTTATCCATTCACCTGTTGGTGGATGCTGCTTCCTATTATGAGTTGTGCTACTATAAACATAGATATGCATCTATCTATAATATGATGTCTTTAACTCTTTCAGGAAGATACTCAGATGAGGTATAGCTGGGGCAAATGGAATTTCTGTTTATTTTTCTGAGGAATCTCTATATACTAATTTCTGTAATGGCTGCATTAGTTTACATTCCTACCAAAAACGAAGAAGGGTTCCTTTTTCTCCACAACCTCACCACTTTAGAATTTTTTTAGATTGCGTTTCTTGACAACTGATTCTTTTAATTTTCCTTCATTTGAGAATCTTTTATTTCATTTTTATTCATTATGGATATTTTCACTGAGTATGGAGTCCGGAGGTGACAGTTTTTTTCTTTCAGTACTTTGAAAATGTTATTTCATTTCTAATGACAAATCTTCAGTCTTTCAAATCATTGTCCCCCTGTAAGTAATGCATCATTTTCTCTGACTGCTTTCAAGAATTTTTAGTCTTTAGTTTTTAGCAGCTTGATTATAATATTTCTGGATATGAATTTCTCTGGGTTTATCCTATTTGGAGTTTGCTAAGCTTATGGCTTCCACCACAATCAGGAAGCTTTCATTGCTTATTTCTTCAAATATTTTCTTTTTCTTTTCCTTCTGTATTTCTCCCGACTTGGTGTTGAACCTTTTGTGACTGTTCCACAAGTCCCTACGGCTCTGTTAATTTTTTTATTCCATCTTTTCTCTCTGTTGTTCATGTTGGATAATTTATATTGATCAATCTTCAAATTCACTGACTCTTATCTCCATTCTAACATTAGACCTATCCAGTTAGATTTTTTGCTTTTGGTTATTCTGTCTTGCAGAATAACTTGACCATTTCATTCTTCTGTATGTATTCCTTTTTTTTTGCTGAGACCTTCTATGAAAGAGAGAGAGAGAGAGAGAGAGAGAGAGAGAGAGATATTTTATTACAGGGAATGGTTCATACAAACATAGAGCTAAGGATGGCAGATAAGATCTGCCATCTATAAAATGAGCTGAGAGTTCTCAATCGGCTGTCTACAAGCCAGAGGGCCAGTTCTAGTCCTAACTGGAAGGCCTGAGTACCAGGGAGGTCAGTGGTAAATGTCTCAGTCTGAGTCTGAAAGCGCCAGAACCAGGACCGCTCATGTCATAGGGAGACATGGTGTTCCACCTAAGGAAGAGAGTAAATTTGCCTTTCCTCTGCCCTATGTTCTGTTCATGCCTTTGCTGACTGAATGATGTTCACCCGTGATGGTGAGGGTGGGTCTTCACTCAGTTACCCATTCAGATACTAATTTCCTCCAGAAACACTCTCATAAATACACCCAGAAATCACATTTCCCTGCCTGTCTGGGCATCTCTTAGCCCAGTAGACACATAAAATCCACCATCATAGCATTTGCTGATTGTCTTTTCCCATGCAAGTTGTGATTTTCCTGGTTCTTATGTTCAGGGATTTAATATTTCATTGTATTGTCTTGGTTAAATTTATGGTGAATCTTTATGGTTTTGTTTTAGTAGAGAACCAACCCAGTTAAATTAAGCCACAGTTTAGTTCCAGTGAGCCTTCTGAGAGTTGGAGGTGTATTATCAGTTCCCTTTTTGAAGCCTTTATGGTGTTTTTTGTTTTTGTATTGGGGATCGAACTCAGGACCTTGCAATTTCAAGGCAGGTGCTGCACCACTGAGCTAAATCCCTGCCCCTATGGTGGTCTTTGTATTTGTCCACTGTCTAGCCACTCAGAATAACACAAGAGATGGTAGAGAATGGAGAAAGAAAAAAATAAATGAAGAGCCCTTCCTTGTGTTAGGAGACCTCTTTCCTGTTTGAGCCAGAATTAAGAATGATTTTAGAATTCTGTTTGAGAGAACTGATGATTTTCTGGCTGCACTGAATATAGACTGAAGAATACCCTTGGGAAAAATGTTACACTCAGTGCCAGTGTGATGGTACTTCAAATTTTGACTCTCTTACCACTCCACCTGCTACTGTTTACTTTTCAGGGCTCCCAAATAACTGCTCCATGCCCCCTCTCCTGGTTTTATAATTGCCTTAGATTGAAGAGACAGAGTGGATTGTTCCCACTCCATCTTACCCTAATCTAGAGCCCCTGGCTATTTTAGATTACAGTGATGGCAAACCTTTTAGAGCTTTCAATGATAATAAACAGCCTGCTGTTTTTGCTATTGATTTGCCACCACAATTTTAGAGGCTCACCCGCAGGCACCATACATGAGTTTGGCATTGGGCAAGCTTGGAAGAGTTTGAACCATAGAAAGTATTTTAGTGCTTTTTGTGGTGGCAGTGAGCAAGGTGGTGAGTTCTTGCTGGCATCTTCTCCAGAGGCATGTTAGCAGTAGCAGCTCTTTTTAAAGTAACTTTGCAACTTTAAAGGAAAACTTGAAATGCAGGTTGGCCAGACACTTGTGGTTTCTTGAGCAAATTAATATGGCTTTGCTGTTTCCCCAGAGAAATCATCCAAAGGCTAATGTGAGCTTTGCTTTAAGAGCACATTATCTCAGGAGAGGGACCGGAAGAGGGTGGGAGCCAGCCTTGGCCCTCACACAGACTTGGACCCAGTCTTGAGCTCCTCGCTGAGTAATGGCATGACCTTGATCAAGCTCCAGAGCCTCTCTAACCTCTGTTGCTTTGTGAATAAGAGGAGACAGTGACACAGCACTTAGAGTGCAGGATTGCTGGTGTGAGCCATGAGGTAGAAAGGGCAGCACTTTCACCTGCTGCCCAATAAACATTAGCACTCATTTTCACTGTGATTTTCTTGGTTCTGTAGGTGAAATGATTGTGCCCATTTATCCCCGTGGATTCCTTTTAATCTGTTGAAATACTGCATATGGCATCTAATCGCTCTTCTCTCCATGTTTTGGTTCATAGTAAACATCAAGTAAAAATCTTTCTTGGTACTCAAGGGAAATACACTTTGAACTGTGAAATTTCTGTAGTGAAAGCATTTGAATGGCTATTTGAGTGGAACGGTGAGTACAGTCAGCACTTAGTGAAGAGAAGCAATGTCGCACAGAAGTCACAGGGAGTATGGCACCCAATCTTCTGGATGTTTTCTCTGGGAGCTGCCCCTCCAGAGATGCTCCACTAGCAATACAGTACCTGGAAAATCTCTTTGTAGATGACCCCATTAATCATGACTTGTTTTCAGCTGGCTCATGTTTTTCTTCTGCATCCTTCATTTTTGTTTTTTTTTTTTCCTGGTACCTGGATCGAACTCAGGACCTTGTGCTTGTGAGGCAGGTGTGGTGCCCCTGAACTAAATCCGCAGCCCTGCATTCTTCATTTTAAAATTTTAAAAATATAGGTGTTTACTGAAATGAATAACAATCTCATCACTTCCTAAGAAGTTTTGTAAATCATGCTTACTTATCAAAATGCTGCTATGTTGTAACGACATATTTTTTGAAAGGTTCCTGAAACATGTTATCTCTCCATCTTTGGAAACCTGTATTTGAAAGGCAAAATGATTTTATTTTGTGGAAATGTAAATCAGGATGCTTCTTGGAGTTAAAAATTCTGTATTTTTTTTTGTTCTCTTTCATAATAAATATCGCATAAAATGGGTACTGAATAATTGTGGGCTCAGTTAATTTAAATTTGAATCCTTTTGAATAATTCGTATGGGTGTAACATTTTATATTCAATGTTTTGCTGGAAATATATTAATAACTAGAAGATGTTGGCATAGGATTATTTGACCAGTACAAGACAACTAGGCTATGCTGTGGGTTATACCTATTTTCAGTAGAATTCCATCTGCAAGACCTCTTGTGAGCCCTGAGTTTTAATTAAAATTTAAATTTCCCTTCTGAAAAACTCTCAGTTGAATGACTAAGACAAAATACAAAACATGGCTTCATTTTCATTTTTGTCCTACGTGGTCACTGGGGAGCTTATTGAAATGGAAGGATCACAGGAAAAGTATGATGAAGGAAGCAAAACACTTAAACTTGAATGGACTTGGAGGGACTGGTGTCCAAGTGCTGCCTGTATCCCCCACTCCAGAACCTTCTACAAAACGTTGTGTTCCCAGGGGATAATGGCCAGTAGCAGCAATAAACAAACATGCTTTAAAAGCCACCCAAGTAGAAGAGCAGTCTGGAGAGACTAGCCTGGGTTATAACAGGAGTGGGAGCTCTGGGCAGGAGCCTGTTTAACTTCCTTCATCCCAGTTCTTCACAACAGAGCAGAGGAGCCTCTTAGGAAGACACAGAAAGCTTTTAAGTTTCACAGGGGTAAGAGAATGGGATCGTTTGTATTGAAAGTAGAGAATTGAATTTCAGAGAGATTGGATATTATTTTCCATGCTAAAATTATCCAGTAAAGGAAAGCAAAGGTTGGTGGTGTAAATTGCACAAAGAATTACAGAAAGGTGGCCAGAGATCGTAGCAAAAGTGCTTAAGGAGATGTTAAGTTATTAGCTAAAACTACTTCGTCTATGTCAGCATATTTTGAAGTGTTTGTCAAAGAACACTATTGATGTAGGTATTAGATACAAAGGAATGAAATAGTGAGCATCTGAAATCAAGCCACTTGTAAACCATTTAAAGAAACTAGATATATTTCTTATTTGGCAAAATAATAAGTATGATTTGGAGACCCAGTTTACCGTGGTTAGATTTTATTAATGAGATTTTAAGTAAGACAACAACTCCTTCTCTTAGGAGTTTTGTATTGAAATATCTGTCACATTTTTTTCTCATTAAATTTAACATTCTAAGACATGCCAAACAAGAAATCAATTGAACTTTGTAAACTATAGCATATTTCTTCTATTTTTAGATAGTGGTCTCTTTAAACCGAGATTTGCAATGAAGTGGTAGGGAAAGGTTTACGGTGAACTTTGTAATTATAATTCAACACCTGGAGCCTAACTTTTTCAGGATAAAGGAGATGACTACTATGGTATAGCCATGGATAAGAAACGTAGTAACTCTGGGTAGAGCCATCTATACTACTGAAAAATTACTCTGTATTTAGATAAGCCTTTTAGGAGTTATTGTTGCATCTTTTGTGTGCTTCTAGAAGAACAGCTTTACTAGCTGAGTGCGATGGCAGGTGTCTGTAATCCCAGCCCTCTGGGAGGCAGAGGCAGGAGGATAGAAAGTTCAATCCAGCCTGTCTGAAAATAAAAAATAAAAGAAGCTGGAAATGTAGCTTATTGTGAAGACTGCAGGTTCAATCCCCAGTACCCCCTCCCCCGTAGAGGCTTTATTGAGGTAGAAATTATATACCAGGTAGCTCATCATCCATTTTAAGTGTTTAGTTTCATGAATTTTAGTAAATTTATATAGCTATAAAATATTACCATCAGCTAGTTTTAGAACATTTCCATTACTCCTAAATAAAAACCCCAGGACCTGATTACACTGAGCTTCCTGCAACCCCTAGACCCAGGCAAGCTCTGATCTTCCTTCTGTTGCTTTTACCTTTTCTGGAAACTTCATATAAATGGAATCATATCATATATATTTTTTTCTGCCTGGGCTCTTCCACATAACATACTATTTTCAAGGTTTATCTATATTTTATCTTGTCAGAATACTTTGCTCCTTTTTGTTGCCAAGTAGAATTCTGTTATATAGATATCTCACATTTTATTTATTTATTCATCAGTTGATAAACCTTTGAGCTGTTTTTAATTTTTAACTATTGCAAGTAAAGCTACTTTAAACATCTGTGTGTAAGTTTTTGTGTGGATATATGTTTTCATTATTTCATTTGAGTAGATACATATGGGTGGAAGCAGGGTTATACAGTCCCTTCTTAAGATACTCCCAAATTATTCTGCAAAGTGCCTGTGGCAGAGGGCTGCATTCCCTCTGTCACCATTGTATCATTTTCTTCTTGATGAAAAGGCTCCTGTATGGCTTGAGTTTAAGAGCAGGAAGCAGAGTGTAGAGGAGGGCCAGGGAAGACCCTCTGCCACCATTCTGCCTGCAGCAGAAGGCGCTGGGGAAGTGGATTGGACCACACCTGCAAAGGTGCAGAAAGGACCACAGGACACTCCCTCGAGCATAAAGGATGTAGCAGACCCAGAAACTTCTCAGTGGGAGTGAGAATGAATTGGCTGGTGGTGCTGACCTCCGAAATGGGGTCCTGGGCACGGTTGGCCCTCAGCTGGTGGGACTGCAGCTGTAACTGACAGAGACATGAGAACGGGACCCAGTTACGGAGGAAGGACTGCAGGGATTGGCTGAGGAAACCACACAGACTCCCAAGCTGCCAGTGAAGATGCGGTAGAAACGAGCTTCATCCTGAAAGTCTGCCAGTGTGAGTGGCCCGTCAGGCCTCAGCCATGCTGTAAAAGAGAGCAGAGACTTTGGTATGACAGCAGTTGATCCCAGGGCCATCATGCTGAGCTACATCCCCAGCCCATTTTATTTTGAGACAAGTACTCACTAAGTTGCTAATTTGCCCATGCTGGGCTCAAACTTGGAATCCTCCTCCCTCAGCTGCCCAGCACTCCCAGAGTGCTGGGATTACAGATGTGCTACATGCCTGGTTTCCACTGATTTGAATAAGATACCTCCTACTCTCCAAATTATCACTATATTATACCAACTTACAAGGTTTAAAAAATAAATAGTATATACAATTTAAAAAAATATTTTTGGTATTTTTTGAACGTTAAATGAAATGCAAACTTGTGTTGAAATGAAAGCTTCAATGCTTTGTAATTTTTCAATGACTTTATATGCAAGATATTAGACTCTCTTAGGAGGCATGTGGGTAATGTCATCACCACTGACAACTATTTATTGAGTGTACTGGTCAGTTTCCTTGTTGCTGGTACAAAATACCTGACATCCAGAACTTAAAGGAGGAGAGGTTTATGTGGCTCATAGTTTTAGAGGTTTAGTCCATGATCATCTGGCCAAGTCAGGAACATCATGGCTGAACAGTGTGGTGGAGCACAGATGCTCTCTTCATGGTGCCGGGAAAGCAGAGCAGGGGAACAACACCAGAGATTGGGGCCAGGGACCAGACACAGTATCCAAGGTCACCGTTTCATGGCTACCCAGACATACCTAGAAGGTGTACTTTACTGTTACAGCTCTGAAGCCAATCAAGTTGACAGTCCAACTTAACTCACATTGAGCAGGCACAGTCTCTTGGTCAGAAGAAGAAAAGGCCTAGTTCTGTATGAACCAAGGGTTCGGGGGCTAGGCTGAGATGATTATCCTTGGGCCTCCTGTGCCTGTTTCATTTCCCTTTTCTCTTTGGGCTTCATTTCATGGGGACATTGTGTGTGTGTGTTTAGTAAGTGCTGTGCATTGTGCTAGCATTTCATATGCGTTATCTCATTTGATCTATATAGCAGCCCATAAGATAGGTGTTTATTATTTTCATTTTACAAAAATGGAAAGAAGACTACAGTCAGTAACTTACTCAAGGTCATTCTGATCAGAATCTAAGTTCTTACTACTATGTATTTTATATCTCTCCTTCTGTCTACCATTACCTTTTATCTTTCCTCTCAACTTGTCACAATATTTTAGGTCATCTGATGTATTTACATTGCATGCTGTGTGTACCCAGTTGATCCACAAATGATTGTGTCACTGGGGCCTATGGGCATAGGGGCCTCTCTCACAGGGGCTCAGGACAGATAGGTTGTTTATGGGGACTCCTCGGCCATCTGAGGTCAGGAAGAAGAAAGAAGGGCAGAGTCTGGCTTGGTTATCATCTACTGCAGTGATCTGTACATTTCATCTGAGGACCAAATTCAGCCCAGTGCCTTGCTTTGTATAGCTCATGACTTAAGTTGAGCATGAGACAGGTGAAAATTAACTGAAATTCCAACTTCAGTAAATATAAATAATGTGTTTCAAAATGCAGCAACGCCCCTTCATTTGCTTAAGGCTTGTGACAGCTTTCACACTATAATGGCAGAGTTGAATAGTTGTGAGAGAGACCAAATGGCCTGCAAAAACAAAAATATTTACTATCTGGTTCTTTAGAGAGAAAGTTTGTCAGCCCTGGTCCTTTTTTTTTTTTTTGTATCGGGGATTGAACTCTGGTCCTTGTGCTTGTGAGGCAGCTGGCAGAACCACTGAGCTAAATCCCCAGCCCATATTTCTTTGTATATATGTACCATATTTTATTTCCTTTTTGGGGGGCGTACCAGGGATCGAACTTGGGACCTGCAAGGCAGGCAGCAGCACCACTGAGCTAAAGTGGTGACCCGGCCTAGCCCTGGTCTTTTGGAGCAAGTTGGAGAAATGGGGGCTTGTAAGGAAAGGGATCAAGCTTTACAAGGGTAAAGGAGGCAGTGAGTGGCCCAGGGCTCTTGCTGGCTCACAGCTCCTTGGCTTCTGGGTTGACTTACTCCATTTGTGTGACCTTGGGGAGATTACCCTGTGAATGGAGGTAACAAGTGCTCCTATCTCATAGGCTGTTGTAGGGATTATATCCCTAAAGAGATGGCTCAAATAATGCTTTTTATAAACACATAATGCACCAAGAAGATGATTCATGCTTGTCTTCATACCATAGCCAGGTATAGAAGGGCCCTAGTCACTTCCAAAACTTGGCCTGTCTGGATGGCATCTGGTTTCAGAGTTATGAGCCCTTCTGGTCTCCTGAGACCCTCTGTTCTCAGCATAGACCCTGGTAGCCCACAGATGTAGTTTTCCCCTCCTTCTCCTGGGTCAGTAGTCCCACCCCAGTCCCTCCCCAGGGCTCCATTGGGGGAGGCATGATGTGATGGTGGTACTTCTGTCACGAGCTCAGTCCTTCAGGGTCCCAGACTTGGGCCGTGTCGTCCTCATGTGGGCCTCCCTTAAAGAAATGTCGCAATGGGCCGGGGATTTAGCTCAGTGGTTCTGCTGCCTGCCTCGAAAGCGCAAGGTACCAAGTTCTATCCCCAGTACCAAAAAAAAAAAAAAAGACATGTCACAATGACCGGATCCTTGATGACCCCAGAGGGCCACTGCCATGCTCTGTGGTGACCCCAGATGACCTTCTGAGGCCTGGCTACCTGCATGGTCATCAGCATCACTCATCTGGCTTTGTGCTTCACACTAGGCCTTGGAACAAGTGTGTGCCTACATTGACCTTGGCCTCCTGTGATCCGCACAGAGAAGCACTGCACTCGTGGCTGGGAGTGGCTTCAAGGCATTCAGGATGGGTCTCCCACTGCAGCTGGGGTTCCTTTGTCCTTTTCCCCTCCCCAGACCCTGTGTTCTACAGAGATGTAGTTTCCCTCAAGAAAGAGAGGAGTCATTTCCTCAGTCTAATAGTGGGGTCCTTTCTCACCCCTACCCTGGGCCACTCTATCCCTGCATCTCCAGGTCACACTGGTTTCTCCAGAGCATGATGTGCAGTGGGTGTTCAGAGCCTGCTTGTGTGTAGGGACCCAGGCAGGACAGTCTGAGATTATAACCAAGTAAACAGAAAACTCCAAGGCACTTTCCCTGCCCGAGAGAGTTGGGATTTAGCAGCAGGGCTCAGCCAGGCCTCCTCATCCCCCATGGGACAGCTGATTAGAAAAGAGAGATGCCAAGAGATGAAGCCCTATTCCTGAGGTCACAGTCTCAAGCCTGGCTGTGACTCGGAACCACAGTGACAAGGGAGGGATGATGAGTGGTCATGAAAGCACAGCCCGAGGAGGATAGGGAGTGTTCTTGCTTTCGCTCATTTCTGGATCCCAAGGCCCTGAGATGGTGCCAGGCTCGTGGGGAGCACCTGTCAGACACTGGCTGAAGTCCTGGAGAGTCTTTTTGCAGCCAGGTGAAGATAAGGATCTGGAACTTCCTTTTGGGGAGAGTGTGGTCGTGCACCCACTGGGGCACTTCCTGTCCCCAGCAATCATGAACTCCAAGTCTAATTAGTTTTTGTTGGTAGGGTTGCTTGATGTGCTTCAAGTTCTTCCTCATCCACAACACCAGACATTGGCCTTGAGTGACACAAACTTCCTCACTGCAGTTTACATCAGTTCCAGGAAAAATGTCACGTGCACTTTTGGGAGGAAGGGCAGGCTTCATTGCCCCCATGAACCCACTGTTCTTGTACTTGCAGATCCTGCTTATCTGTGGGAGAGGGAATCTGTGCATACTGGAAATCTCAGGAGACCTGTACATCAGATGTGGTGTGCTCTCTGAATTGTGTCTTCTCCCGACCAGATTATTCGCTGAAGCTCCAGCTCCCCATAGGACTGTATTTTGGAGATAGGGCCTTGAAGGAGAGGAAGGTTAAATGAGGTCATGAGGTAGAGACTTGATCTGGAAGGATTGTTGCTCTCATAGGAGGAGACATGAGAGAGCTTGCTCTCTCCCTGCTCTGTAAGAACAAGGCAAGAGGGTAGCTGTTGGCAAGCCAGCCAGAGAGCCTCCACCAAGGCCCAAGCCTGCTTTCCAGCCTCCCAAGTGTGAGAAATGCATTTCTGATGTTTAAACTGCCCAGTCTGTGTGGTATTTGTTATAATAGCCTGAGTGGACTGACACACATAGTTTCTCAGTATTCATCCATGTACACAACTCATGTGTGGCTGGAAAGGGCTTTAAATCTATAACAACAGAAACAGAATTCTTCAGATGATGCCCCTGGTAGTTAATAAATTATAAATCAAAATAAGTAGCAGGTATAATCACCCATATTTTTACAAAAGGAAAAGCTGCATTTCCTTATTTGTTTACAAAAATATACATCACAAACACCGTCCACTTTAATTCTCATCGGAGTACTGTGTTACTGTCAGAAGTAAGAGGATTAAGGCTCAGAGAGGTTGAATGAGTTGTCTGAGGGCCACACAGCATATAAGTGGCAATATTGAACCCTAACCCATGCTTTTGCCTCTTGGACAAAGCTGTGTAGACTCAAGGACATAGTTGAAATTCTCTTTCAGATTCTTTGACCTTTGATGACCATGTCTATCAAGTGGCAAACAAGAACTTAGAATAAAGCATTACAACCCAAGGAGAAATCAGTAATAAATATTCCTGAAAGAATTCCAAAACGAAGATTTTGTCTTTTCCCTTAATTTACCTGACAGTATTTCCTGAAGTAATGGATGTCTCAGAAATGTGTGGGCTGCATAAGCCACATTTGCAGCAATTACTAGGCAGAAGAAGGAGGACTTGGGAAGGGGTTAGTCGCATCCAGACTTATCAGCTGTAAAGGCCAGTTGCTCTTGTTCACCTGGAGCATGCCACTTTAGAAGCACTTCATCTTCCACTGATGAAAATTAGAGGAATTAAGTTTCTTGGGCAAGCATTCCTGCACAAAAGAAACCATTTGGCTGGAGTGTCTGCAGGCTTAGATTTGATTCTTCAGAAATCAGGAAGGCTGGGAAAACAAAAACAGCAATTAGAAGTTGATGCTAGGCCTTGGACAAGATGTGTACACAGTGCCTTCTGCTGGCTGGCTGCCTGCCCACAGTGCTGGTGCCCACTTACAGTGTGCAGGAGGTTGGATGTTTGTTCCCCCCCAAACTAACGTTGCAGTTTGGTTACCATGGGGTAGGAGGCTTTAAGAGATGGTGAGGCCATGAGGACTCCACCTCATGGTGTTGGTACGAATGTAAAAGGGTCAGTGGAGCCCTTTCCCTCTGCCTCTCACTCTTCTTGTTCTGCCTTGAGATAATACCCAACATGAGCCTTGTCAGATGCCAGCCCCTTGATCTTGGACTTCCCAGCCTCCAGAACTATAAGAAGCAAATCTCTGTTATTATAAATTACCCAGTCTCTGCAGGACAAGTAGCAGTACAAACTGGACCAAGCTGCCGCATTACTGCTTTTCTCAAGTGCCTCCATTTAAAAAGAAGACAGCATAAAAAGACTAGTACCTATAGGGAAACAGGCGCTCATGAGGTTCTTTCTCATCAAACCAGGAGGAGGGATAAGAGGTTGTCCTGTGTTGTCAGCCTACCCTGTATCAGGCTCTGTACTGGGCTCTTCCCATGGGTTTGTTGCATTGTTATCTTCACAGCAATTCAGAATTATCTACAGTTTACAAATTAAGAAACAGAGTTGCCAAAGAACTCACACTAAGTTGAAAATTGAAATAAGGTCAGATGATTGAGTAATCCTTGCTGTCCCCTGTGGATGGGGCTCATTCGCTGCCCTTCTTTTTTTCCCTCTGTGATAGTTCAGGGAGAGGTAAGCTTTTCCTGCCCCTGGCCTGTAGGAGGACAAGAGATCTGGGCCAGGAACATTTTTCTAAGTTTCTCCCAGGTTCCTGGGTGAAAATGCCCATCTCTGGTACTTAATGAACAAGTTCTTTTGAGACTTTAGGGGCCTTCGGCTGTTACTAACTTATCTCCCTGGGTTAAAGCAGAAGAGGTTTCTTTCCTGTGTGAGAATGACTTTTGCTTTCTGGCCTGCCTTGTGAGAGCCCTCTTTCCAGGGTCCAGATCAAGGTGGGGTATGCAGAGAGGTCTCAGCTCCTCTCCAGCTTTGAGTGGTTTGTAATCGTCTTGTAGTGTACTGACTTTTCAGCCTGGTTCATAGGCAGGGTCAGATTCCCTGCCATGTCTAGAGAAGAAGATGGGTCCCCTTGGCCACTGCAGTTCCCTTCTTCGCTGCAGGGAGGCATGCAGAAGGCTAAGAAGTTGCATTCTGGCTGAGCTTTGTGAATGGATTTCCCTTCTAGGCCAAGCTGTAAAAGCACCTAATATGGGTCCTCTTCCATAAGTAAGCATCTGCAGCAAGCAGAATTTGGCCACATCATGACTTCTCTTCTCTCTCTCTCTTTTCTTCTCTGTTTATTCTTGCTCCTGGGGAAGGAACCCAGAGCCTTGTATATGCTAGGCAAGTGCGTGACCACTGAGCTACATCCTCAGCACTTTGCACTTTTTCTTAAACTTTATTCTGAGACAAGGTCTCCTTATTAAATTACCCAGACTGGCCTGGAACTTGCCATCCTCCTGCCTCAGACTTCCGAGTAGCTGGGATCACAGTCATGCGCCACTGCACCCAGGCTACATGGCAGGTCTTTGAACCAGTTTAGCTGGGGAGTCTGTTTAGCAAAAGTGGTTAAGAGCATGCATGGGCTTAGGAGTCAGGCTAACTGGGTTCCCAGCCTCACTGTGCCTCTTGGTAGCTGTGTAACCCTAGGCAAGTTTTCTTGACTTTCCTTTGCCTTGGTCTCTTAACCTGTAAAATGAGAATGATAAGGGTGCTTCTGAGAAGTGGCTGGTCTGAGGATGATTCACCAGAGGTCATCTGTACTTTCCCCTCTGGATGCTTTTAAGATTGTCTTTGGTTTCCTGCACTTTCGCTGGGTGTGTGTGTGTGTGTGTGTGTGTGTGTGTGTGTGTGTGTGTGACTTATACTGCTTGGCAATTGCTGGTCCTCCTAATCCATGGATTAATGTCCTTTACTGGTTTTAAGTTATTCTCAGCTGTGGCTCTTCCCACAGTGCTTCTGCCCCCTCTTGTCACTCCTTTCCTTCCTGAACTCCAGATAAGTATCTGTCTGATCATCTCACTGTACCCACCACATCTCTTGCTCTCTTCCACTGCTTCATCTCCATGATATGTATATTCTGTGTAGTTCTGACATTTTGTAGCTTGCCAATTCTCTGTTCAGTTGTATCTTATCAATTGTTAAATGTTTGCACTGATTTATTAGTTTTGATGATTGCTTTTTATAGATCTAGAACTTCTAATTTTTCAGGTCTGCCAAGCCATTTTTTAAAATCGTTTCCAATTGCCCACTGACATTTCAGGCTTTGCTTTTAATTTCTTTGAGTGTCATAAGTATGGTTGTATTACATTTCAGAGCTGGTTATTGCAGTATTGGAGTACAGTTTCTGCTGGGTGTGTTGTCACGTGTGATCGAGCCTGTCTTTCACAGAGCTTTCCTTTCACTTCTGCTGGTGGTGACAGGTTCAGTCTGAGTTTGAGGCCTGAGTGACTGTTGTCGGGAGGCAGGCTGCAAGGCCGTTCAAGACTCACTTTAGGAGTCACTCTTTCCCTGAGTTGTAAGCGTGACTGGTCTGGATGGTTCACTGCATTTTTTTTTGTTATCCTGGCTTCTACTTTAGCCCCCCTTTCCGTTTGATGTTATTAAAATAAGGTCAGTTTCACAACTTTTTCTTCTAAATTTGTAAATACTCCTTAGGTATGCAATTTGTATAAATGGGTTCTGAGCTTTTAGAATTTGGCCTTGCAGCTTCTTACGATATTGATACCTCTTTGGAGCTTTGCAGAGGTTATTTAAAAATATCTAGTGTTTTTAATTATCCTTGGGGGCATGTTGATCTAAATTTCCTAGTGTGTCAGACTAGAAATGAAAGTTCTCTGACTCTGATTCAAGATTGATGGTCTTCGGTAGGGGATTTAGCTCCGTGGTTCCACCACCTGCCTTGCAAGCACAAGGTCCCGAGTTTGATCCCTGGTACAAAAAAAAAAAAAATTTGATGTTCTTATTGCTTGTGTTTGTTTGAGGAAGGTACTTTTGTGGCTCCTTTTTCCTGCCCATTTCTCTTTTTCCGAAAGAGTAGAAAGGAGTTGGTATATATTTATTGATTTGGAAAGGTCTAGAAGTAACTTTCTCATTCATTTTGGGCCAGAGGTAGCCTTTGAGGAGTGAAAAGATTTTCAGTAGTGGAATGCTGGTGCTTTGGTAGAAAAGGATATTTCTGATCAATATTTTCTGTTACCAACTTCAAGGTGTTGGGATTTAAATGAATGAGTCTCTATTTCAGTCCTTTTGTGGAGGTTACCTTTTTCCAAATATAATCTTTCCACTATGACATCACATCCTATTGACAAAAAGTCCCTCCACGATGACATCACATCCTGTTGTAGAGTAAAGCATTGTATCTGTAGAGGGCAAATACCATTTATAGGATAGAATTGTTTTTCCCTCAGTAAACACATTTCAAGGAAAAATCAGTTAATCAGTGTACAAGGAGCAGGAGTTGGTCTTCTCTTGCTTCACTGCGTAAACATCTGTTTTTAGGGCAGTATCAGGTGTTCCTCTGAGACTTGTTTGTATTTTCATACATAAATATATTGGCTCAAAGTAATCATAAAGAGAACAATGTTCCAAGTGTGCAACAAGCCTGTTTTTAGTAAGTATAAATTTTAAAGGATAAACGGTTGCAGTAATCAGGGAGCATTTGAGAAGCATGTTCTTCACCTGCAGATGGGTGAGCTTGGGGAGAGAAATAGTTGACTATGAAAGGTGCTGTGCATTGCTATTAATAAGTTTTTCTTATCAGCTCCTTGCTTCACATCTTCAGATTCCAAATATCTGTCTACAATCAAGTTTAAAAATGATTGGCAGACGCATGAACATTTTCATGCCACTTCTTAACCTTCCAAGTATAAAATACAAAGAAACTGGATTGCCCCATAAAATTTATTTAATTCATTTGAAACTTCATAAACGTGAGGAAACTTGCAGTACTTTTTTGACATTATTCTCCAGAGATGGCTGAGAATACTGAAGCAAAAATTTTAGAGTAAAAGCTTAGGATACCTGAAGTTTTAAATTTTATAACACTGACATTCAATGTGAAATTAAACCCTCTAAAGAGGGCAGTCTTAGTAACTTTAAGCAAAATGCATTACAGGAAAAGAGTTTTTCTCTTATTAAATTGATATATACCTAGCTCCTAAGTAAATGGATTTAATATGATTGAGGACTGGACTATAATGAAGTTTGAATATTCTGTATTTTATGTTTTTGTTACCATTGATATGAAGTATGTTTTCACATTACGTTCATGAATGTGACCTAAGTGGTTAGCAAAAGAAGTAAGGAATTTATGAGAACTCATTAAGTCGAATAGTTTTTATAATCTATCTTTAATTGAAAATTTTTACAGTGTTCCTTTCAGATCTGCTTCTTATCCATTGTGGATCACAGATACAAAAGCAGCTGGTTGCTTAGCAACTGGATCATATATAACTGAACCCCGTGAAAGAACTTTAAGTGTAAACTCCTTAGCATTTCAGAGAGATCTTAAACATTGTGAATCTCTTACTTTGAAAAGTAGATATGAGTCCTGCTTAGAAAAGAACTACAGTGAAAAGGTATCTCAAAAGTAGCAGAGAAGACCACAGAACTGTTAGAATAAATGCTTTCCAATTTAGAAAATTCAGCCATTAAGAAAAGTGAAATAATTGTGCCGAAGAATGTGAGGTTGGCGCACTCTTTTAAGATTCCCATCTCTAATGGGTGTATTAACTGCCTTACTTCTCTAGTCACTGTATTGTTACACCAAACCCCAACCAGGTGTGTAATGACGCACTTGGTTTGCTTCTGCCTTTCTCGCAAAGAGGCTGATCTTTCACTGTTTTTTTTTTTTTTTCTGTCAGATTTCCACTTCTGAAATACAGTTCATTAATGGTTGGAGCATTAATTTTTAACTTTACACCAAAAAAGTCATGATTGGAATTAATTTCTTTTTGTTGTTTTATCAGTTCTTCAACCTTAACTGATTTCTTTTGTGCTTGCTGCTTTCTGTTCTTAACATGCCCCACGTATTCCTGGATGGACCTGCCGTAGCAGATGGCTCTGTGGGCAGAGGTGAGGGCCACAGGGCATCTCACTTCGTGTGTGCTTCTGCAGCATGGAGGTGCAGCTCCTTTAAGGTACCTCTCGGCGAGAGAGGTGAGTTAGTGTCTGCCAATTTGGGAATCTTTCGTTTCTAAAGGACTTTTTATTTTTGTTAACTACTTCTTCTTCTTCTTTTCCCTTCATGATTAAGCATCCAGGGATGTGATGCCCCTACCCCAGGGGCCCCAGGTCGTTCCCTGCCCCAGCCTGATCTTTGTGTCCTGCATACCGGCCCATGCTTCTTTTCATTTCCCATGGCCAAGGATCAGATGGTTTCTCTGTATCCCCCTGGAGGTGCAGTGCCTTCTGGGGGACTTCCATCTTTCCCATTCCCAGGCTCTGACCCAGACCCTCTTCTCTGACAAGGCTTCTTCTGATGGTTTTGGGTGTTGGCTTTCTTTCCTGTGATGGAATTTAGAGTATGCTCCCTCTTCTGGTTGTGCTGTGGGCAGGGCTTGCTTCACAGGCTCACCCAATGCTGTTGCATGTGGCCCCATCCTCAGAAAGGCCCCATGCTTGGGATGTAATGCTCTGCAGTTACTGTCCTGCAGCGCTTAATAATTTAATTCTTATGCTTTGTGTTTTCTAAGTGAGGTCTGGTGGGAAAATGGAGGATGTGCCAGGCCTGGAAGCCTTAGCTCCCACATGGCCCTGGCTCCCCCTCCTCTGCAGCTGCCCTCTCAGATTCCCCTGGGTGAGTTCTCACCCACTTGTCCCCAGCCCTGTCCAGCAACCCCTGTGATCCTCTGGCTGGAGTGGCGACCTGTCGCATTGCAAGCAGAGGTCTGTGTACTGCACTAGTCTTTCACAGTGTCGGGGGTCTAAAGGCAATGGTGGGACAGCTTAGAGTCCCAGCTTGACAGTGCCACAGTGCATTGGGTGGGTTACTCATGAGCTCTTGTCCACTGCTGACAGAAGTGTGAAGTGTATTTTGGCACAAAAGTCACAGTCCACTGTGCTTTGGGGTGATGGCCCCCAGAAAGAGGAGATTGACTCCTTTGCCCCTAGCTATTTTCATTTTGGACTGGGCCCTGCCAGTTGTGTGGCTGGCCCTGGCTATAGAGTTATGAGTGAGTTGTGGGTAGTTTTATTTGCTCTCCTGGTTGTTTTCTAAGTTTTTTGAAGATGCTCAGATTGCATTTATCTCTCGGAAACTGGAAGTTCCTGATTGCTTTTAATTTGCTTTATTGTATTTTTTCCCCAAACACAAAAGCAATTATTTTCTTTTGCCACAAAACAAACAACATCTATATATACAAAGTCAAAGTCAACATTGTTTCCTCTCCCTCCCAAAGTGACCATTATTTTCATTGGGTATGTATGTGATCTTTCCAAATTGTTTCATGACTATGTAATGCATCCACACATATGCATCCACACATGTGTGCCGACACACATTTATATATAAAAATACACATGCATAAGCTATGTGGAGTTATGGGCAGTATGGGAGAAATGCTGAAATCTTGACAATATGAAAGTCTCTGTATTTCAATATGTATGGACCCAACTCATTTTTTAAATAATACATAGTACAGTTATTTTTATATCCATAGGCCTGGCATCTTTTATTTGCTCGTCTCCTAAGGATGAATGTTTACATTGTTTTCAGTGTTGTAGTGCTATCATCAGGAAACAAATAAACCCTTATTGTTTATATCTGATATTTTCGGTTTGTGATGATAAATTCCCTGTAATGGAAATTCAAGGCTTAGCTAACAGCATATTACTTTCCACAAATATGGGAGACTCCTGTTCTCATTAGCAGTATATGAATGCCTATTTCCAACACTGGAAATTATCAAGGTTGTAAATTTTTGCTAGTATGAACAGTGGGAAAAAATGACATGTGGTCTTGATTTGCATTTTCTTAATTACTGTGAGGTCAAGTATTTATCATATACTTAATAGCTACTTGTATTTCCTCTTCTGTGAATTTCTTACCATCCACTGTGTGTGTATTTTCTATTGGAATACTTGTCTTTTTCTTATCGGTTTAGAAAGGTTTTTAAATTAGGGATATTGACCTCATCTGTCATCTATGTGGCAAGATTTTCCTCATTTACTACTTGTTATTTGACATACTGATGTCTTTGCCATTAAATCATTAACATTAAATATGTCTGTTGTTTCCTTGTTAGTTTTATGTTTCTTGGATTACTGAAGAAATTCTCTCTACTTCCCAGGTTACAAATAGTCTTAATTTTTTATAATTAAAATATTGTAGTCCATATGAACTTTATTTTTTGTATCTGATATAATTTTTATTTTCTTTTAGATAGGTAATCATTGTAACCAGGATCACTTATGAAACAACTTATTTTATAATGTTTCCTGTATTATTTTTCTGGGTATACATGGATTTATTTCTGGATTTGCTAACCTGCTCTGCAGATTTGTGTATTTTCATATAGAGGCATATTGTTTTAGTTCAAAAGCTTTATTATTTTATCTGGTGGAGCAAATCTTCACTCACTATTGCTTATTTTGCATAATTTTCTTGACAATGCTAAGATACTCTTTTATATGAACATTAGTTACTTCTATTTTCTCTAAAAACTCTGTTGACCTTGGATTGTAAGTTTTTGTACTAAAGTTTAAATATTAAGTTAAAGTTTAAATATTATTTAAAATATATGTACAATTTCTTTAATAGTATAGTTATACTGTAGCTATACCATACTATGCTATACTATACTGTACTGTACTGTGCTGTACTATACTATACTATACTATACAATACTATATGGTTTCCCTTCTGGATTTTATAGGTGTTGTTTATATTATGTATGGAAGTAATTGTCTATTTCTTGTAGGTTAGTGCTTGTGTAGAGGAAACTATTAGTTTTCATATGTCTATTTTATTTCCAGTCATTTTGTTAAAAACTGATCCTCTATAGCTTTCAGTGTTGATGATGAAAAGTCTAATATGTTCTAATCTTTTCTAAGTTAACCGTTTCTTTCTTAATGCAAGTTTATAAATTTTTTTCTTTATTTTGGTGGTACATGTACATATTTCAGCACAACATTTTTTTGGGGGGGGGGTGACACAGGATCTTGCTGTATAGTTGAGTGTGCCCTTGAGTTCACTATGTAACCCAGGCTGGCCTCATACTCATGGAGATCCTCCTTCCTCAACCTCCCAAGTACTGAGATTACTGGTGTGTGTCACCATGCCCAACTCTAAAAGCTTAAGTCGTTCTAAGGAAAGTTTTCTTTTATTATTTCTTCAGTTATGTGTTCTCTTTCTTCTCCTTTATAGTTACTGACTTTGCATTTTCCGTCTCCTAAGTTTATTTCTTTCACTTTTTTTTTTCCTCATGTGTTGTGATGGATTTTTAAATGTGATCTTCTAGACCAGGAATCTACAAACTTCTTGCCAAAAGCCATCCTGCTGTCTGTCTCTGTAAATAAAATTGCATTGGAACACAGCCAGTCCTGTTTGTAAATATATTGTCTGTGGCTGATTTCCTGGCAAACTTGAGCAGGTTCAACAGAGACTGCATGGCCACAAAGTCAAAAATATTTGCTAGCTGGACCATTTCAGAAAAATTTTCCAGCTCCTCTTGCAGACTACTTATTTTGTTCTCAGGAATGAAATACTCTCTTTCAGTTAGATTATTTGATTTAAAAATGTTTCCAAAATCTTTTTAGTTCAGAAAGTCTTTTTTATGTTCTAATTACATCACTTGGAGGATTTGCATCTCTTTGTCCTTTAATATTTGCTTTAGTCTCTTCTAGCAGCGAGACCTGTCTGATTGCAGTTTAGTCTTTTTCTCTTAGGGGCCCAACCTCCTTGCATGAATTGCAGGTTTTCTTTCCTAGCCCCTAGGTCGATGCCCTGAGCACCGACACAGTGAGGCTGTGGGGGTCTCAAGAAGTTGTAGAGTATAAGACCTGGCAGTCCTTGCCAAAGGTGGTCCTTGGTCAAAACAAGAGAAAGAACCACCTATTCCTGTGATGATTGAGGAAAGTCTTTATACTTCATCCTGACAACGCAATGGATGGGTGGAGGAGCCTTTTCCAGTTTTAAAGGTAGGAGTTTCAGTTCTCTCCAGATTCCACAGGACTGTAGGGCCTGCACGCCTAGGGGTTTTATAGTAAGCTGAGAGATGTAGTGCCCCCTACAATGCATATGCATGTGCACATCCATGCATGCAGATGGGTGTCTTCTGCCTTCTTGGAAAAATAAGTACTGGCCATGGATGGCATGTATCATGAATTACAAAGGCAAGACCTACTCAAAGAACTCAGCTGCCCTGTGCTTTCTATGCCTCTTATTTTCCAAATTTTAGAGTTCATGAGTGAGTTCAGAGATAGGGAGTTTGGGGTTCTCCCTTCTTCCCTTCCTCCCTTCCTCCACCCTCCCTCCTTCCCTTCCTCACTTCCTCCTCATCTCTCATTTTTTGCAGTGCTAGGGATTGAACCCAGGCCCTCATGCATGCCGTGCAAGTGCCCTACCACTGAGCCACATCCCTAGCCCTCCCTGTTGATTCCTAACTTGGGTATTTACTATTTCTTTTTGTCTGTCTGACTATGATGATGGCCATTATGGCATAGATCAGCTTGGAACTTGGCATGCTTTTGATTAGGAGTCTAGTGGTTTCTGGAAGGGTACTACATTCCCTTCAAAAAATTAAGGATTGTGTCCTTTATTTTATTTCCTGTGTGTGTGTTTGTATGTGTGCACACTCATGTGCATGTGCCCATTTACACTCTTTCACAAACATGCATTCAGACTCAATGTTGATTTTGTAGAAAATACTACAGTATACATACTGTGCATACAGTAACATCAACACAGCCTAATCACAAAAGATCAAATAAGCCCCAAGGAGACCCAGGCTCAAGGACCCTGTTTGATAACCTTCTACCTCATCTTCTAAAATTTCCATAAGAATACCTGCTGGCTCTTGGATGTTCATCATTGCTGTGGTTTATGGAGAGAATGTTAGTTCAGCTAATCTTGAACTTTCACAGTTGATAGAGAGGGCTCTCCTTGCATTAAGGAGTGTCAGATTTTAGAAAGTGGTATGTATTTGTTATTAATCACTGCTTAACAAACTTGGTTCAGACAATGTATTACTAAAATTCACGGTACCTTTATCTGCAGAAATTGTTTACAATTATTTGCCACTCATCATTGCTTAATTATTAGTTACAGTAATAAAATAATTTGCACATCTTCAGTACACTCTTTGGCCTGGAGGATCATAAACTGGAATTAATTTCATGAAGGCAAGGACAGGTCATATTTTATGTGACACAAAAGAAATGCAGCTCTGTGGGAGCTGCTTTGATGTGTCATTTGGTCTGCATGTGCCCTATGTCTAAATGTGAGGGCAAGTTCATTATGCATTCAGCTCTTTCTAATGCACTGTTGTTCTTATAATCTCATCTGATTCAATTTTATTTTTTAAATTCTATAGTGGTTTCTTTGAGCCTAATATCAAAATAATTCTTTCTTCTTATTCTATTCCAGCATATAGTAAATATTCTCCTTTACTTGGAGTCAAACTTAGCCATCTTCAGTAACTGGAAGAATGTTCTCTTTTTTGAGTTAAGGATAGAGGCAGGTTACAGAGAAATCCTACCACATTGAGATTTTATTCAAAAAACATAAAATAAATAACTCCTGCAGTATATCCTGAGTACTGTACAGATTCCCATTCTACATCTTGACTTCCATTTCTGTGTTCAGACATCAGTATCATTGGTGTTTAGGATGAGAATAACAAGGTACTGTAAATTTATTTCCACTTGGAAGCATGAAGAGCCAACTTGCAGTTTAGAAAACATCTCCAACCAAAAGAGGGTTGAAGCACCTGATTTTACAAGAACTGAAAGTGTTGCCAGTGATAAATATTACCATTTCATAATTAAAAATGATCAGGGAGTTAAGAGGATGTAACAATACTAAAGGATTATGGAATTCATAATAGGTCTCCAAAATATTTGAACTATAAAATGGATAGAACTGAAAGAAGAAATAGATGAACCTGCATTTATGGATTGAGATCTCAATACTCTTTTCTTAATAATAATTTGGGGAAGATTAAAAAAAAAGGCACAAAGGTTCAGAGGTCAGAAGCAAGTCAAATATTAGAAGAACCCCAGACAGCACAGTGTGTTGGAGCTGAGAATGTAGGTGGCACATGGTCCATAGTTGTCCAGGGAGAAGGGCAGACGCTGGGTCACACCAGACCTGTGGATCCTCCTGAGAAATTTGCAGATGCACAAAACAGGACTGGGGAGGAAAAATGCTGGCTTCCTGCTATAACTTTGATTTAGTAATCATTAGATGGCTCTGCATATTTCTCCACAGCCTAAAACCAAAAACAGTAGGTGACAAAGAGCCACACACTCAGCAGCGGGACTTGGTAGGACATTATCAGGAAACAGATTTGGTTTTTCCCCATCACTTTTTTTTTCTTAAATTCTTTTATTGGTACATTTTAGGTATACAATACATTTACATTTATCATTGGGTGCTTGTACCTGTACATGATGTATCT
>NW_004624869.1:1787045-1820174 GCF_000247695.1 Heterocephalus glaber
GGAATAGATTAGAAGATGCAGAAACAACTCCAGACATACTCAGCCACCTCATCTTTGACAAAGGAGCCAACCACCCTCATTGGAGGAAAAATAGCCTATCCCCATCACTTCTGTCAAAGTTTTTCCATAGGATCTTTCTTCTGCATCTCTGTATTATAGCTCAGAGGTCTGTCACAGCTTTGAGTCTTGCTTTTGGTTACTGAAGAGCCTAGTCTGATTACATGAGAACGCCCACCCCCTTGTCTGATCCAGTGCCTCTTATACTTCCTTCAGATCAGAGCTGCCCTTGTCTTGGAAACATCCAGCTGGGAAAAGGCGTGTGGCCCTCCTTGCTCCAGGGCCCCCTACATAGGCTTCTTGTCCCTTAGAACCTAGACAGGGGGAGATCAAGTCTTTTAGCTCTCCTTTTTGATTACTGAATACCTTCTTTCATGGAGTATAGTGATTCCCTACTCTATGGAGCAGGGAGAGCTCCCCAGCAATCCCCATCAAGCCAGCAACCCTTTAACAACGCTCTTCATCCAGCAAATCCCAGCCTCTCAGAAGTAACCTGGAGGTGAGGATACACTCAGGCTAGAGGCAGCCAGATCTCTGAGGTGTGGGATCCGCTTTTGACCATCAATCATTTAATATCCTGTTTTGTGTGGAAGGAGTTTGCATGTAGAAATATAGCTGTAATTCACCCTTTATTATACTCATGAAATGTAAAGGACCAACTACTTTGTTTGTTCGGGAGTTTTTTTAAAAGCTCCAATTATGGCATTAGAAATTTAAGATCTTGCTCAATTAAAGGTATCTCTCAGAAATCAGCTCAACATTTTACCATTTGGTTTGGAAAACAAGGGGCCTCTTCCTGTAAGGAACTTTTCATGAAGCAACATTCAAAAATTAGCCAGCATTTATATAAATATTTCTGGAAGATTTATGCATAAAATTTAATGATTTGGTAAGTTAGGAAATAATAAATACATTCATAGACATACGTTTTGTAGAAATTGAAAATTAATTTCATAATAAAAAGTATATGTTCAGGCATTTTGTTGATGATTTTCACTGAAGCTCACTTGTTAATCAATTGTTGGGCCATATTCTCCAAGTACCCTGTGTTTTTATTAGAAAGGTGATTAAAAATCATGACTGTTCTAATACTGAAGATGGAGAAACAAGTCAGGAGCTATGAATCAAGAGTAGCTTTCAGTTCTGGAGTGTGAGGACAGACTGTTGGATAAAGCTCATTTGAAAGCTGCTGCTTTTGAATGTCCAGAAACAAAAAAATGGTAACCTTTAAATAATGTTTGAGAAAAAAAGTCCAGTGCCTTACAAATGTCAGAAGCCATCCTGTTAGAATTCTCCCATGGGCAAGAAAAGAACAATCCTACTGTCGTCTGAAAGGGACTCTGCATACAGATGTGATTGTGAGTAATGTCACCTGGCGGAGACACTGGGAACGGGCAGCGCTAATCCCTTAGAGCCCAAGCCTTTCCACAGGTGGAACTGAAAGGATTGCTAAATATTTCTCTTAAATGTAGACCAAGATATAATGTCAGCTAAGACAAAATTAAGCATTGATTAGTAACACTTCAAGATTGACAAGACGCCTGGAACTGTAGGGAGTTCTTTACATTTTGCTCTCAGTTATGCTATTTTGTTTCTAATTAATCGCTAGCATTTTAACAGAGTAGTGTGACTTATAGCTGTCTGCTGGGTGTGAGTCCTCCCCACATTAGTGGTCTCTCTCCACCCATTGCCAGATACCCCTGCCTCGTGACTGGTGCCCACATGGCTTGCTCTCCATACCTAGACTTGGAAAGTGTTAACAGATGCCTAACGTGCCTTCAGTAGTGTGCTTTTGAAGGGTGTCCTGAATCCAGATGTTTGGCTGGTGCTGGTGGCTAACTCCTAGAAGTCCAGCAGTGAGGCCTTTCTGAGAAGTGCCTCACCTGAGTTCACAGGACGCTGTTTTTATTCCTGCAAAACATTTGAGGTTCCTCTGTAGGTTGCAGACAGCCTGTTTTATGTTTTCTTCTCTGCAGCTTTGCTCAGGGTAAAATAAGTTGGGCTATACTTTTTTGTATGAAGTATGAAGAAAAATGCAGTGAATGTTTAAATTTAAACAATTTTATTGTAGTAAAAGACACACTGCCATGAATTTCCCCCTCAGAATGCTCCTCTTGCATCTAACACACTTATCCCATCATTCTCACCTCTGTCTGAAGCAGTTCAAGATGTGCTCTTTCCTGGGCAGTTTTTTTGTTTTTTTGTTTTTGGTACCGGACATCTAACTCAGGTCCTTGTGCTTGTGCAGCGGGAGGCGAAACCACTAAGCTAAATCCCCAGCCCCTTTCCTGAGCAGTTTTATTGGCCACATTGTCTCGGCTGCCTTGATGTCCCAAGTGGATTCAAAACGTTTACTTTTCATGGTCATTTTGATCTTGGGGAAGAGCCAGAAGTTGCACAGTGCCAGATGTGGTGAATAAGGTGGATGAGGATACACTGTAATGTTTTTATTTGACAGAAATTGCCACAAATGCTTGATCAGTGAGGTGTGTTCAAAATATATGGCTAATGTTGAAATTAAAAAAAAAAAACTTAACGACGGTAAAAGACACATTGCCATTAATCACCCTCAAAACACCATTCCCTCACTTCGAACACATTATCTCATGTTCTTGGAAGTGTATCTTTTACCATCATAAGTTTTTTTTTTAATTTAAATATTCATCATATTTTTCAAGCACTCCTTATACATGAAAAGCACTTTTTAAAATTGAGAATACTTTAAAATAGTAGCAGGAAACACAAGTCTTTACTCACTGTATAAAGTATAAATAGTAACAATGTACTTCATGTCTATTCTGTGACCAGGTAACATGGAAAGTCTTCCTGTGGGACACAGGTAGGGCAGGTAGGAGTCTGGAGAGAGAGAGGAGCAAAACGGGAAGTGGAGAGAAATGAGCACACAAAGCAACAAAGAGGAGGCAGAGGAGCCTCCATATGTTTTTTGAACATGTTCTTTAGTATTTAAGTGTTCATTATTAGTTTATCTGCAGTCTCCCTGTGTGCCTATTAATCCTAATCAGTATTATTTTTCAAAATGGAACCAAGAGAGGGAAACAAATGCCCTTCTCATTTTGTTCTTGTGATGGATTAACCAATGGTCAACTTTGCCCAGCTGAACCGAGTCACTGTGGTTCTGGACATGGAAGACCCACCTGAGAATTGTTGCCAACTGCATAAAAAGAGAATGGGAAGGGAAGGTTGTATGCTGCTGATTTTCCTGGAGAAGCTTGCTGAGGCTGGTTTTCCTGATCCGAACTCGGCTGTTCTTATGTCAGAGGCGCTCAGGGCCTCGCTGTCACTGGGAATGGCTGCTGTTCTCATCACGCAAGCTCTGGTCTTCACCTTGAGTGTTGCTTCCTGGCTGCAGTGTAGATCCCTCAGCCTGGTGGCATAGACCCTTCACCTCGTCAGCTTAGGCTTTCTAGCATCCTCCACTAGGCTTTGGGATTTCCTGGTGTAGATCCTCGATATGGACTTGTACCAGACATTGCTGTGGGCTCTAGGCCTCTGGCTGGACTCACAGAGGGCACTGTCTTGGGGTCTAGCCCGTTAGTTGGACTTGTGCAGGAGATTGCCGAAGGATCCTGGCCCTCGGCTGAATTCTTCAGGTCTCTAGCATATGGACAGATCTCTTGCACTCCTGTGCATTTGACTTTTTGGGTAAATATTATAAAATAATCCTGTAAATTATGTGTACTGTCTTAAATCTATTCCCTTGCAAACCCTGACTACAGTAGTAGACCTACTGCAATATTGAAGAATGAATGCTGGGGGCATAATGCTTATATGAATACATGCTTATATAAGAGCAGAGAGTAACTGGACTGATAGTGTACCTCTTACACAAAAATTGACTTCTATACTTTACAAGGTGTGATCAAAATATATAATGTGTGTTTAACACATTCACAGTGGGGCCATAATTCGTGTCTTGCTACTGGGCAGCTTGAATCAGTGGTAGTATGTGCATGACAAAAGAGACCTTGCCATGAATCCCCTTCAGAATATTTCCCCTCACCTCTAACACACTTATCCCATCATTCTTGCCACTTTCTGAAGTAGTTCTGGATGTCCCCTTTTGTGAGTCTCTTTAGTTGTACCATTGTGGCTGCCTTGTTGTATTACATTGATTCAAAGCATGTACCTTCCATAATTATTTTGACTTTGGGGAAGAGCCAGGACCCAGCACAGCTCTGGATCCAGTGAATAAGATGGATGAGGACACACCATAATATTTTTATGACTCTTCCTTTTTGTTGAAAGGTCCTCAGTAGCAGCATTCATCTTGTTTTTTATCACAGCTCATAAAGACACTCACAAAAGAGGACTTCCAGAAATGCTTCAGAAAGTGTCAAGATTAATGGGTAAGTGTGTTCCAGGCAAGGGTGCCTATTTTAAAGGGGATTAATGGCAGGGTGTCTTTTTTACTATCATAAATTTAAGAAAATTTAAACATTCACTGTTTATTTCGATTATTCCTTGTATACTACCTTTTTATCAGGTGTACATATTGTTTAATATTTGTGCACAAAGTACATTTGACTCTGTGTTATTTGGCACCTTGATTTCCTTTCTTGTTGCACGTGTGGAACTGTTTAGTCTGACTTTCTCCTGCACTGTACCACAGAGTCCATCAAGACAATGTCCCAATGAGGCCAGCTGGGCTCCAGGGAGACACTCAATTTCTTTCCTGAAGTCTGCTCTATTAGCCACCTGATCTCAGGTCCTGCCTTCTTTAGAACTGGGAGCCTACCTACCCCTTCCACTTGGGCACACCACTAATTTCGCAAGGCTAAGTATACACTGATTTTTCTTTCCATGTGACTGGGGCTGGAATACCCTCAACTGGAGACTTCTTTCTTTTTTCTGACATAGTAACCATTTTTTAAAGGCTCTTCTGGAAGCTGATTGAAATGTTCATGATTGCCACTTCATACCAACAGGCTGAGTTGACTCGGAGACACATAGCTTGCAGACATTGTTGCAGGCGTTTGCTGAAATAGGAGCAAGACAGAGATGACAGAGTGCTTAGTGGATCCTGCAGAGGCCACCAGGAAGGGTATGGACAGTCAGCAGCAGCTAGAATAGTGGGGCTGAAGACTTGGTGCCACGCAGGGGAAAATACTTTTTTGCCAGGGAATGGCACAGGTTTTGTCTTAATCAATGTAAAATTCTGTTTAATGCTGATTTTCTGGTAGGTAAAATAATATATTCTGTTGTCTAGCTGTGCTTTCTTGGGAGATGGCTAAGTAAATAAAAACCATTGTTTCTTGGACATACTTAAGTCTATATAGTTTTTTACTCTTTAGTACTATGTCAGAACAATGTTTCTGCTATGTTCTTATAGCTTCTGGTAAGTAATTTTTCACAGAGAACAAATTTGATTTTCCTGTACTGAAAGACTAAATTACAGGAACTCATCATCTTGCTTCCCTCCCTACCCATCAACATAGGATGATTTGAAAACATGGTTATTATCTTATGTGATTTGATTTATTAAAGTTGAGGAGATCTCATCAGACCGTTGCCAGAGGTCCCCAGTTGTTCTGAATAACTGGTATTTGGTGCTATGTAGAGTGACTGTATAACTAATTTTCTGATGAAGATTATTAGTATTAGTATTAGTTTATTTGTTAGTTTATAAAAGTTTTTTTGAGATCTAATTCACCTAACTATATGATTTGCCCATTTAAAATGCACAATTTGATGGTTTTTAGTATATCCCAAGAGTCATTCAACCATCACCATAATCAATTTTAGAACATTTCAATCTTCCCCACAGAAATCCCATTATACATTAGCAACCATTTCCATTTTCTCTCACCACCACCTTCCAGCCCCAGAAAAACACAAGTCTACTTTTTGCCTCTATAATTTGCCTATTCTGGACATTTCATGCGAATTGACTGGCTTCTTTTATTTAGCATAATGTTCTCAAGGTCCTGTTGTAGCATATATTAGTACTTCATTCTTTCTTATTGCTATATTATGTTGCATGGCTGTGCCACATTTTATTTGTCCATTCATTAGTTAATGGACATTTGGGGATATTTCTGTGCTTTGAATATTATGAATAATAGATATAAACATTGATATACAAGTTTATGTGAACATGTCTTCATTTCTCTTAGATATATTCCTAGGAGTGGAATTGCTGGGTCACATTGCAGACTTTTGAGGAAATAATGAACTGTTTTGCAAAGCAGCAGAACCATTTTATATTCCTACCAGCAGTATATGAGGGTTCCAATATCTTTACATTTTTGCCAACAGTTGTTAATATCTGTCTCTTGGTGGGGACAACTATGAAAGTAAAAATGTGCACTTATTATTCACACCAGGCACAAACTGGGTGTGAACATCCTGAGCTAACCGGGACATTTGGTTACCTTGGAACGCTGGTAGCAAAAGAGGGGCAAGTGGGGGAAATTTTGGGAGAAGTGAAACTAAGTGCCAGGAAGTACTTAGCCCTTAAGTATATTCAATAAGGAGGTTGTGTCCAAGCTTATCAAAGTATCTGATGGGTAGTCATTACAGTTTCTAAGGGTGAAGCATACATTTATTTTTGAAAGAAATCAAGCCCTTTAACATTTTTACAGGGATGATTATTATTACTATTCTTAATAAGAAGATGCAACAGTAGATCAGCTATGTTCAGTAGGTAAAACAACTTTACCCCAGTGAACCATAGCCATTTTGTTCAAAATCAGCTCCAAAATTATAATAGGTAATGCTGTCAGACTTTTAACCATTCTTAATCTTGTATGTTCCCAGGGGCATCTTTTGACACTGAAGTACATTTCTCTCCTTGACGCTTGTGCAAGTCACTGGACTTTTAGGTTTTGCAAATATTTGTCATCTTACTCCTTTTTCATATTGTTGGTGACTGACTGGTCATGTTCTTGGAAGATGTGTTGTGTGGGGGGTCTCCAGCCCTCTGCCTCAACACTGCAGCACTTAGCCCATGGACTAGCACTAGCTCTCAGTGCTGCTGTGGGGTTGCTAGGTGACAGAGAACATACTAGACATCAGCTGACCCAGAGGCCAGGACAATCATAAATAATCAGTGGTGCTAGCACAAGAAGCACCTGCTGGCCATTAACACCCAGGAAATGTATTCTTTCTAGATTGGCAGATCTAGTGTTTTAGCTTTTATCTGTTGGTGAAAACTGTGTATCTAAAAATTGCCCTTTCCTATTTGCCACCACAAAGCTCAGAGATGAATTTTTCATTCGACCCAAGTAACTAATTCATCAGTGTTCTGAATGTAACAATTTCTGAACTCTTTCCAACTTTTAATTGTATTTTAATTGTCCTAATCATATGGTTTTTAAAAACATTGTTGTCTACCTTTGAGTTTATTTTGAAAGTTTGAGATTAAATAATTTTTCAAAACTCCCACCCATAAAATGTTAACTATCTTTTCTCTCCAGAGTTGTAGGTCTCTTGAAAAATCTCATCATTTGGTTTAGTTAGCCGTCCCCTGTGCCTTCATCCTCTGGGCTCTCCAGTATCTGACGTCATCCTTTGTAATGCCAAGAAAGTATGAGAATATCCTTCTGTGTTCTTTTAGAATTTAATTAGAAAATGTAAAATGCTTATTAAGAGACATTCATCTTAAATCACCTGCAGGAAAATGTCCTCTCGTCTAAACTGCGGGCTTTACTGACGTGGTTTCCATGGTCCTCAATTGAGGTGTGCAGATGTACAGTAGTCTCTGTCCTTATCTTTCACGAGGAGCAGGTGAGAGCACTTCCTTCAGAACTAAAGGGAGAACCATCCTGTGGTAAGGCCTTTTGGAGAGGGTGGCGCACACTACCAGACTGCACTCCTCAGGGAATATGGGTGCCCACCTAGCGTAGCTGGCGGCCCCCGAGGGGACTAGGGCCTCTGGATGAAAGGGGCATACATTCTGTCTTCATTTTATGCCTTTTTTGTATTTGAGAATTTTCCTACACCAAAATTTGTTGGTGACCCCAACACCAAAACTCCCAGCACTTTTGGCGTCCCTTGTGGACATGCACAGAGGGGTGTAAAATTAGTTACCTGATGCACATGTTCCCAGCTGAGGTGAACAAGGCGATATTCTGCTTCTTTTTTCAGCCCTTATACTCAATACCTGATCTTTTCTCACAGTCTACTTGGTGCCCTGTTTGTCATGATTTTGTGATTTTCATTTATTATTTCACCGTTTAAACGGGCCCCAAGCACCGTACTTAAGTGCTGTCTCTTGTTCCCAAATGCAAGAAGGCTGTGACGCACCTTATGGAGAAAATACCAGCTTTGTTCAGGCCCAAGTTACACAGTTAGCTATGAGTTCAGTGTTAATAAATCACCAATATATAGAGAGAGTGAAGTGGCTTTAGACAAAAGCAAACATAAAACAAAGCTGTGTATTAACTGGCTGAAAAGAATGTGACCAGAGGCTTGCAAGAACATAATCCTGTATTTTCCCTAGGAACAATGATTCAATATTTATTAATTCAGTATTTAAGGTAACTTTAAGGGTAATCACTAAGTTAATTCTGCATGTAAGTACACAGTGTCCTATAAGGAAATCTCTAAGCCATCTGTTTATTGGTTATGTTTTGGAAGACTTCTTAATCTAATCTCAAACCAAACAGTTTCCCTGTTGACTTATATACGAGGCATTGGCTCACTATAGACGCTGGCCCCACCCAAACTCTCCCTTTGGACCCAATGACTTTATAGACGGTAGCTACCTTGAATAAAAGAGAATTGACTGGTCTCTTTTCCTGCCCTCATCAGCCTTCATGTTTGTGGAAAGCATACCTTCTGGATGAAGCATGAGGTTTTCTATTTCTTGGATCTCTTTTCTCTGGAGAATTTCACATGACAAATTGTGAATATTATGTGGTATTGAATTGAGCTTTTGAAAAAAATAGTCAAAGTCATCTCTTAAGATTTTGTTCCAAACATCAGAATGTTTGTCCTCATCATGAGTGTTTGAAAGTTGACAATGGATTTGATTCATTCTACATCCTTTAAGCCCACCTGATGCCTTTCCCTGCATTCAGATTTGCTTGTTGATTGCATTGAGTGATTCATTCACTGCTTCCCACGTCTTAGCGGCTCAGCACCACTATTAAAAATAGCAGAAAAACAGGTGCAGTGGGTTCCAGTACAAGATTGCCTCATTTCTGAGTGAGCTGTAGGGGACTGCCAGTAGTGCTCACCCTCAGTTTCTCTCCTGGAGGCTGAAGCTGGAGCAGGCCACCAGCTTTGAAGCCTCTCCCTTGTCTGCATCACTCACTGACCCCTGATCATAATCTGTGTGTGTTTCTAGCAAGCCTTATCTGTCATCATGCTGACCCAACCCCTATACAGTGCGTAGTGATTAAGTCAACTTTCTTAAGGTTTCTGACATTGTGTGAAGGGATTACAAAGAGATCACTTTCGTGAGCCATCAGGAGGAAGTGTTCAGGCGAGGCCAGTGTCCTTCGTGAGCCAGCAAGTTGTCTGTAGGCTGATTGGGAAATTGTTTAGTCAGAGATTAGAATAAGATGTTTTCCCAAACATGTAACCAAAGAGCAGATCCCTTGGAGAGATTTTCTTACAGAACATTGTGTATCTACATGTGGAATTAGTAATTGTCCTTTTTTTTTTTTTTAACCAGGTTTATAAAATAGAAAACCCAGTGGAAGGGTTGTTGGTTATTAGCAAAGGGAGAGGTGGTTTGGCAAAGGGATAGTGACTACCACTGACCATTGAATAGGTTCATTTGCTTTTTTATTATCAGTGTCTCATTTCCTCCCTTGTTACCTCTTAACCCTTCACTCCCACCTCTGCTTTGTGCTGCAGGCCCTGGGGTTGCTACTTCTTATGTGATGGGGTAACATGGTGGTGGTATTCAAATGAGGGACCCTGAACCTTCAGAATCACTCTTAATAGCTGGCCATGCTGCTTGATGAGGTACCTAGGGGACATGCGTGCACAGCAGATAGTGAGTTTTCCTGGCTCTTGTTGTTACACTTGGGCTCACACTCTAAATGCAGAACTCCGTTAGCAGAAGGAGGAGCCAGCCAGAGGCACCCCTACTCTCTGAGGCCTGTGTCAGAGCTGATAGGGTCCTGGCCCAGCTTTCTCTGGAAGCCACTCCAGCTCCTGGCCAGATTTCCCTTAACATCCAGGTGGGAGTTAGGAGTGCTTGAGGGTCCCAGAGGAAGCCAGCCATCTATTGGAAATTACAGATTGTAGGCTCACCTCTTCCCATGTGCTCAGGCATTAAGTTAGCCCTATTCATGGAATCCTTGAGGTGATGTATCATGGGTGACTTTGCCAAGCTCCTAGGTGAACGGAGTCCATGGTGCAAGGCAACACACTACAACTACATTTAAATAGCCAGGACCTCCCTCTCAGGCCACTTCCCAGGTTACTCTAGTGATGAGTCACCTATACCAAGAAGTAAAGGAGAATGGCAGTTCATGAGAGTCATAAGCTTTTCCTGTTCAGTGGTGGACAGCTGAGTATGGTTTCCATAGTTGAGTGGAAGTAGAATCCAGATGATAAAGGTTCAAAGAGTTGAGCATGGTGGTGTCAATCAAAGATATGCATCTTTCAAATTTCAGGTTGAACTGTCACTGAAGATCATAGAGACAGTTCATTTCTTAGGATGTGGAGGATGAATACTTTTGAGGGCAGAGAAGAGGTATTTAGGAATTATTAGTAAACAGGGGAGTGATGAACAGGTTGTGGTCTAGGATCAGGTTAGAAGGAGTCAAATGAAAAACAGGTAGAATGAAGTGAAAGGATGGACCCTGGGCTACTCTGGCTGGACATCCTCAGTGGTGTTCACTGCTACCAGTGATAGCCACCATTCATGACACCTGCCCAGATGCCAGACAGTTCTTACATATTTTCTTCTGATTTTCACACAGCTCCTTCACAATCTATAGGTGAGAAAACTGGGACCTAGGTGGGTTGTTCTGGTGGGACAGGGAGGAGGGATGTGAATGCAGTCAGGTGACTGGTAGTGTGCTCCACTAGCACCTTGCTGCTTGTGGGCACCTGGGAGCCTGTTAGAAACACAGACTCTTGGACCCATCCTCAGACACATGGAGCCAGACTGCTTATGATGAGATCCCAGGACAGGTGCCCATGCTGAAGTTGAGAATCCAGGTCTGCTCTCTGCCTCTGCTCTCCTTGGAGTTGAGGATGTTGGCTTGGCTCCCTGTGCAGCTGAGGTCAGGGGAGAAGGATGAGGGCAGAAGCTGGAGGGGGAGTTGCACAGCAGTCATAGAAATAGGATGAGATGCATTAAGAGAAAGCTCCTAGAAGATTATTATACCTGCTAATTCACAAGTTATGGCTAAACTGGGTCATGACTTCAGATGTTTTCTAGAACAAATGCCCAGGTAACCTCGGGTAACTTTTTAATTTTCTCAGCTGCTTACTCTCCTGGGGGTGTCAAACCACACTTGGCTGATCTATTGTCAGAGGACTGGCAGGGCCATGAACATGTTCTATTATTTCACAGCTTGGTGCTCTTTCTACATGTGGTTCCTTCTCTTTCTTTTTTGTCTGACTTGACCTTTAATACCTCCATTTGAAAGCTCTCTCTTTTGGAAATCCATCCTTGACTGCCTCCAGCCTCACTCAGTCTGGTTCGGGCCACCTTCTCTACATCCCTGCTTGCCACCTCTCAAGGCCATGGTTGGTACCTGATCTTTGAAGACCTTGGCATGGTGCCTGTCTCCTGGTCTGTGCACAACAATAAGTACCAGCTTCTGTTATTAACCTTGGAATAGGACTAAACACAGTTGAGAGAGAACACATGGTTGAGAGAGAGTGGCACAATAGAAAGGAAATGGAAATAACCAAAGGTCTCAGGAAAAGCTATAGTGCAATGGTTGACTAAGGGTTTCTGTTTTGGGAAGGGAGACTGAGAAGACAAAAGAGAGGCAGGAGAATGTTGGGTTTTATTTACTTATATATTGTATGTGTTTAAAGTGTGCAACACGATTTTTTGATATACAAATATGTAGACGTTTTGAATGGCCATGCTTGCTAAAGGGTCAATTCTAAAATGGAATGGGTAGAGGCATCCATTTAAGGAAACTAGCTCATCCAAATTATTACACTTTTAAGAAATCTTTGTACAAATTGAAGACATGAATATGTTTTAATTTTAGATTATAAATAAGCCTTTGTGCCTTATTAAGACCCTAGTGATCATTGTACTGTACATAGATCTCATTTATGTACATTTTATAGAATCTGAAATTATTGTTTCACCACTTGTATAGCTATGTTAATAGTTTTGAGTCTTTGCTTCTGTCTTGTCAATTCTCTCTACATTTTAGTTCAAATCAGTTTCTTTTAAAAGGCATGGAATAGTCTATTATGTTATTTTCCCTGTGAGAAAATGTGATCATGTTTGTTAATTTGGTTTTTAAAAATTCGCTGAATATGTGTTAGCTGGAGAGCACTATGAGAAATGTTTTTGAGGGATGCCATCACAAACCAGAAGTTACTTGTGTGCTCTAAGAAGCTGATGCCTAGGAAGGGAGCAATTGCGGGTATAGCTGATGGTAGACCTAGTAGTGTGAGGTATGCTAGAAGAGAGGCAGGAGAATGTGTGTCCTGAGGGAGGGTAGCTTGCATTGTGCCAGGGAGGGGGTATGGGAAGATGCTTTTAGATAAAGGTGGTTGTTCATCTTGACCTTGAGATTGGGTCTAGGTTTCACAGCAAGACATAGGGTGAAGGGCATTCTAGGATGATAAAATAGTATATAAAAATAAACTTATTTTCATGACCACATTGTGGTAAAAAGAGAGAACTGCTTGGTGGTTCCATATTTACACAGAAATGTAAGTGTCCTCACAAAGGAGGAGCTAGGACATAATTAATGCTGATGTTTAAAATATATGTATATATTTTATCTGTTAATCCTCCTGGAACCCCTATGAGGTAGGAAAGCATTATTGTGCTCATTATACAGATAAAAATCCCAAGGCTCAGAAAGGTTAATCATTTTGCTCAAGGTCACATAGCTGGCACTTGGCAAGGCTGGAATCCCAGCACAGATTGGAGTCCAGAGCTCATGATTCCCCACCACTTCTTGTTGCTTTCCTGTGGGCCCCTTCAGAAGACTGACATTCACTTGTTCATTCAGTCCACAAGTATTTACTGTGTATTTGACATATCACAGGAGCTAAGCTGGTTACTAGGGTACAGCAGTGAGCCACAGTGGTGTTCTCAGCAACACCACCAAACTGTGCCAATGGCCCTGCTAAATATACAGGGCAAATGGAGTTACAGATGACACCTCCATTCTTCTGGGGCATAAAGATTTCCAATTAAGTATAAAAGTGGCTTAATTGATTATCCTCATAAAGTAATTAGAAAAAGTAGAGTTCTTACTGAGAAATCATAGGTAGAAAATAGAGAATGTTTAGAAATACATAAAAATATATAAAAAGCAACCATAATAGCTCACTCGAAAATATATATATATATATATATATATATATGTGTGTGTGTGTGTGTGTGTGTGTATGTGTATGCAAATCCCTCCCTCTCCAACACCCCACCCCAGAGGTAACCACTCTCAACAATGTGGAGTTCATCTCTTTTGAACTTATTTCTCACATTGACAAATACATTTACTTAAGTTTGCATGTACAATCTTTACTTTCTCTTTTTTAAAAAAAGGACCATTTTCCTCCAGTGTTTCCTTTCTAAACACAATATGCCCTTGGTCATGCTAGTTAATTTATTCTCACTTTGACTTTGAGTTGCTTGCTGCGTTAGAGCAGCTGTAGGAGAGGGTGTGACTGTAGTCTCATGCTCAGCCAAGAGCAGTGTTCAGTGTGTAAAACCTGGCCGAAGAAGAGAAATGTTTAATGATTCCACTGCAGGACTACCAATAACTCCAAAGAAGTTTTGGATTTGCTCTTCATTGCTTTGATTGCTACACAGTTCTCCCAAGTCACTCTGTGAACCTATAAGAATCCACCCACAGTTAAGTCAGACTTGACAAGCTCTGAGAATTTGTTATGAAGGTTACAATTCTTTGTATCCCAAGTGCAAAGTGCCTCTAAGATATTTCTTCAGTTGTTGAATTTCATTTAAATATTTCAACAAGGAAAAAAATCCAACCACATGAAAGCCACAGGGAAAGCTTACAGGGAACTATTATCTTACTCTGTGAATACCCCAAATGATGTAAACTAGATGTAGTATCTATATTGTTGTCCTCTGAATAGAAGCAAGTAGTGCATATTTGTTATCTTTTATGCTGAATTAATTATGTAAAAAAATAAAGTTGAAACTATGTGTGATAAGTAGCCTGAAATACCCCAGTAATTGTCATTTGTCATCACGTTATTTTTTAGAGTTCTATAGAGCTATATAAAATTATTGGAATGTTGTCTCTAAGGTAGGACATTTCTGTGTGCTTTATTCCACTTAGTTTGTCAAACATGACATTACACTGGTCTCCATTCTGTTCCCTAGAATAAGTCAAGTCTTGTCTGTCCTTGGAGATATTACACCTGCTGTCCTTCTGTTGGGCTGCTGACCTCAAAGATCCTCCTTATCTAGGGTGTATTGTCCCTCTAATTGCTACCTGTTATTTTATCTGATTCATTGCCTTCATGGCACTTGTCATAGCCCATTATCATCATGCTTGTTTGCTTATTCCTCAAAGCAAGTCTCTTCCCAGCACACAGTAGACTCCTAAATAAGCACCTGTCCAGTGAATAAAGGGCTTCCCTGGTCATTCTGCCCCCTCATTCCCTCCATCAGTTGTTTACTCAGCAGTGGTCACACCTACTGTAAGTCACTATACTGGCCACTGCTGAGAAATAGTGACCTCAGTGAAGTTTTAACATGAGTAATGATTAGCTCTTCAGATACCCAGATTCATTTGAAAGTAAATATTGGATGTAAATAAAGATATAAAGAATACATTAGTAAAATATTGGGTAAGAATCTTCTTAGATACATATATACATCTGTCCTAAATGGAAAGACCCAAGCACAATATAGCCTGGGCCTCACTGTGAATTGCCTTTATAGGGTGGGCTTGGCCCACATTTGGGTTTGTTTTGTTTTTATTGGTATATGTTTGCAGTACATAGTGATTACATTCATCTCAGGGAATTAGTTTTGCCAGCATTTTGGGTCTCTGCATCCACAGGGATGCTACCTCCCCTGGCATAACACTTGCCTGTCTCCAGACCCAGGAGTCCTAGTTGCTGAACTCCCAGCACTAATGAATGATCTCCAGGGCAGTGGTTGTCACCATGTCATGTGTCATCTGAGGCTTCCTGTACTGTGTGACAGTCCAAAGCTATTGGATGTGACCCTGATTCTCCAAGGGTGGTACAACAGAAAACAGAAGGACCCTGTAGAAAATGATATTGATAGAGTTAAATATATAAACATTTTTATCTTGTCATAAATCACTACACCTTTTATAAAATTATTTTTGTAAGATGAGATTTATATTAATATGTTAGTGTGCCAATGGCATTTAGCAAAGGATTCGTAGGAAACACCTCATCAACTGTGACTGAGGTTTGCCAGAATGCAAGGATTTAAACCATCTTGCAGGTTCTGTGTTTGTGTTATTATTCTATGTTCCCATTTTGACATTCTTCAGAAGGCATATTAGTCTGCTTTCTATTGCTATGACAAAATGGCTAAGGCTAGGAACTTTGTTTAGCTCACAGTTTTGGAGGCTAAGAGCCCAACTCCATTGGCCCCATCATGTGGCCTTCAGTGAAGCCCCTTTGGCTGTGTTAGGTGAGGGCAGATGCTGTCAGGACAGGAGTTAGGGCCAGGCTCACCCTTCATAACAACCTACTCTCTCCTGACTGCCCCCATTGATCTCATTACCTCCTGCTAGACCCCACCTCTTAATCCACCGCCCCCCCCCCCCCCCCGCTACCCTGGGAACCAAGCTTCCAATGTGTGAACTTTTGGGAGATAAGCCACATCCAAACTGTAGCAGACAGCATCTTTTAATGGTGGTGACAGGAAACTGCAACATTTTTATGTTCTTATTTGGTGGAGATTTTACTTCTATACTTGTTCCTCTTGACTAGGAAAATAGTATTCTGTTTCATACTCAAAATTTAGGCTTGCTTTTAAGTAGCTATAAATTTGAAAGCTGTGCCCTGTTTTTGATCTAATTTTCCATATATCTTTTATTTTAACCTGCTACTTCTCTTTACCCTCTTTCATCCATTTCACAGGAAATGGAAGATCAGAAAGGTTGGCTCTATCAGTGCATTGTTGCCTCCCACCCTGCCGCCCATCGCAGCTTTCTCCTGTCTCTTTACTCATTGTGCTTAGATACTACAGACTTCCCAGTGGCACATTTTCCACATAGGTAGGACTTACTCCATTAGCCACCAACTTGAAAGGAATTACCATCTTAATCACATTGGAAATTCCCCTCACAGTTCTCTGTGTCTTAAATAATCTCCACAGAGCATCAGCTATCTTGATTGGGTCAAGGCCAGCCTAGTGACCCTCCGGCCAAGGCTGTCAAGGATGAACTTGAGGCTGGTGAGATCATGGGAGCTATTGGCTGGGGTACTAGATGCTCCTGTTTCTCTGTCACTGCTTACCTCTCACAGCTGCCATGTTCTGGGACCATCACTGGGTCTTTGTGGCTTCTGATGGTTTCCTAATTATAAACACACCTGGCTGAGTTAAGGGCCAGCTTTACCTCCACCCATGCTATGGGCCTGGTACTCTTGGGCCCCAGCCTTGCACATCCATGCTGTGTTCAGGCTGTGGTAGGTAGAATCCTGACCTCTGGCTAAAGGCAGAAGGGAAGTCGTCCTAAATTGTCCTGAAAAATCTCTTAGCCCTGAATAGTGGCCTTGCTTGGTACTACCCATTGTAGTTTTTCAACTCCTGTGTCCCCTGAGATGGATGATGTTATGGCTTGCTTCTAGATGTCCCCTCAAAGCCTCATGCAGTCATAGGTGGGGCTTTTCAGAGTGTCTGGATCTAGAGTGTGTGATGCTGGGATTGATTCATGATGCAGTGCTAGGATCCAGGGCACATTAAGGGTGTAAGTGCTACCCACCCTAAGTATTCTGGATAAGATATAAGGGATAGAAAGATCTGTGGTTGTTCTTTGTTGCTTTGCTGCCTTCTGTCCACCATGAACTCTTTCTCCTCTGTGATGCCACTCAATTAGCCTTGGAGCCAGCCGATTATAGACTGAAACCTCTACAAACTATGAGCTAAATAAAGCTTTCCCCCTTTAACTTTGGGTGTCAGGTATTTTGTGTCAGCATTGAAAAAAGTAACTAAGACTAAGACAGGTATCTTTGAGAAAGTTTAGTAATGATCATATCAAGACTTCACGTTATTAATTTTCAAAAAGGATAAGTTTCCAAATTTTTGAGTGGCCAGTTTTGCATATTATTAATGCCAGCCTGGAAACATTATAAAACCAACTTCATCACTTTCATTCCTCTTTTTCTAATAAATGCTAGTTTAATTTAAGTTGGTACCTCAAAAAATGTTGCAGCCTCATCCAGGGTATAATATACACTGAGGCAGCATTGAGGCTCGTGTTACTCCTTACTATTGCAGTAGTTGGCTTTTTAATTGCTATCTAACTTCTGGAATAAAATGAATATACACCACCTTGTGAAATAACTCTAATTGCTTTCTTAATCTCTTGTTCCATCCATAATTAATTTTTTATGTCACAGTTCATTAAATACTGGTGATTATGTGGAGTTATGATGACTGTGCATATGTAATAAAACTAAGAAGAAGAATTTAGATTCAGTGGGGACACTACCTAGGAAATAATCTTGCTTAATTCCAAATTCCCAATTCTTTAATGATTTGTATTGTGAACCCGATTTTTGTTGCATTACAAAACGTGGAATGTGACTTGAATGAGAGTTGCTTTTTCAGAGTCAGCTACTTCTATTTTATGCTAAATTTTGCCTTTGTGATGTTTCAGAAGTTTCATTCTCTTGGTCCTGCTGGAGTCTGTAATGCTGCTGCAGCTCCCATTGAAGAAAGTGCTACCTTTAGAACAGAAGGCCCTGCTTTCTCAATTACTTAGCCATGCACCATGAGCCAGAACAGGTGTCAGGTGTTTTCCAGACACTGTTCTGTTATGTACCCCCCGCCCTTCACCTCCCACTAGACTACCTGGGAGGTGGACTCGTCTATGAGGTGACCTGAGGTTGTCAGACTCCAGGGACACTGGTGTCTGCCGAGGACATTATAGATTACTTCATTTAATACAACAAGCTGGGTGCTATGGCTTTCAACCTAAAGGAGGTTAGATATCTAAGCCCACGGTCCCATGGCAAACAGACAGGAGAGCCACAGGCAATCCTGGTCAGTCTGAGCAAGTGAAACTTCATATTTATAGCTGCTCCCCATCACACATCACACCCCTTCCTCCCTGAGCTCCATCTCCCATCAGTTCAGCAATTAGATCCTCATAGGAGCATGAACCCCAGTGAACTGCACATTTCAGGAATCTATTTTGTGTGCTCCTCTGAATCATCCTGAAACTACAACCCCATACACACCCCCACCTGCTCCTTGGAAAGATTGCCTTCCACAAAACTGGTTCCTGCTGTCAGAAAGGTGGGAACCCTCTTTTTGTGTTCAGGAGGCAGTGCTGGCAGTAGATACAGTAGGTATAGCGGCAGCTGGTGTTCGGAGAAAGGCTGTTAGGCTGTGAATCATCCTCCCCGACAGTGAATTCAGAGTCCTGGTGGAGCAATGTTCAGCTGACTCAGGGAAGTTGGAAATCTGGAGCTCTGCCTGGTGGTCCCAGGTAGCAGCCAGAAGAGCTGAGCTGCTTCAGAAGGCTTTCTGGCTGAGGCTGCTCTGAGTCTTTGTTGGTAGAACCCTAAAATGCCAAGCAAACGAAAGTGTTGTGAAGTGGAGGACTTAAACCCTACTCTGCCCTTAGGGAGTCCTCCCTGGCGATTCCTGTGCCATTAGGGTCATGATCCAGAGACGTCCAACCCAGGCCCACAGCACCAGGAACACTTCCCTGGAGTAGGAATCTCATTAAATTCCATGTAATTGTGCATATTTTCCTAAGCATATCTGCCATCTATACATTGTCTTTGTTGAGGTTGTTTTTGTGCATTTTTAAATTAGGTTGTTTGTTTTCTTATTGTTGGGCCTTAAGATGTTTCTGTATATTTTAAATGACAGTCTTTATCAGTATGTATTTTGCAGATATTTTCTCTCAATCTGTGACATGTTTTCTGATTCCTTTGACAGTAGCTTTTGTTTGGTTGGTTTTTATTATTACTTTTTTTGGTAGTGGGGATCGAACTCAGGACCTTGTGCTTGTGAGACAGGGGTGGAGCTAGTAAGCTAAATCCCCAGCCCATTGATAGCAGCTTTTGCAGAGAAAAAATTTTAAATTTTAAATCAGCTTATTGATTAATTCTCCCAGGGATCATGCCTTTGATATAGTATCTAAAATGTTATCCCTAAATCCAGTGTCATCTAGATTTTCCCTGTGTTATCTTCTAGGAGTTTTATAGCTTGGTGTATTATATTTAGGTATAGTTTTCCTTTATATTAACCTTATAACTGAAGAATAATACTCAAACATAAAATTAGAAAATCACAAATATACTACTTGATCAGCTATCACTAAGTGGACAAGTCCATGATTGTCACTGGAGTAAAAAAATGGAACTAGTGCCTCTGAACCACCTTGCGCTCCTCCCTGTGGTTATTACCTCTCTTTCTATTTTGGCTTGTCAAAGAGTAGTGTTGCCTGTTTTTGAACTTTGTGTAAGTGAACTCATACAGCATTGTGTATACACTTGTGTAAGTGAACTCATATGTATTATTTTGTGTCTGGCTTCTTATGCTTGATGTTATATTTCAGAGCTTAATTCATATTGTGTGTTGCAATATTTAATGTTTTCGTTGCTGTGTTGTATTCCATTGCATGATTATAGCAGGACTTATGTATTCTACCGTTCGTTGGCATTTGAAATGTCTCCATTGGAAGCTGTTAAGAACAACACTGCTTGAGAATTCTTGCACATTTACTTTGATGTGCATGTACACATATTCCTGTTGGGTACTAATCAAGGAATAGGCAGTGTCACCAAATTCCAGTTTGTTCCTAACTGTCCCAGTTATGCTTCATTTTTCAGAATAATAATTAATTGCACTCCTTTTCATACTCAAAAGTGTCCCATTTTTCATACTAAAAAATATGCCTTTTGAGGAATATGAGTTTAATATAGTCAAAGAAATCTTTTCCTACCCCATGAAGATAGTCTCTATTATCTTTTAGAAGTAGTACTGTTTTATCTTCTACATTTATTCTTTTATATTAACTCAGATAAAGCAAACTTCTATATTTACCACTTCTGATGTTTTTTCTTTACTCCTCAAGACTCATGTTTCCTTCTGGTATCATTTTCTTAAATCTGAAATAATTATTTTAGCATTTCTTGTACTGTATATTTGTGGACAGTGACTTGTATTGGTTTTCCTTTGTCCAGCGGTTTCTTAACTTTAAAGTTGTTGATCCTGTTTTCTGGCTCTGCAGTCCCTCATGCAAGTTTAAGGGTCATTTGAATCATTGTCTTACCATACGTAATGTATGGTTTTTCTCTGGGTGCTATATGTTTGGATTTTAGATATTAATGATAATGTGCCTAGATGTAGTTTTCCTTGTATTTATTTTGCTAGTTATTTGTTGAGTTCCTAAATTTTTAAGCATATACCTTTGAAGAAATTTGAATATGTGCAGTCTGTGTTTCCTATTCTCTTTCTTCTCTCCCTCAGGGACTCCAATGACCAATACGTTAGACCTTTTGATATCATCCATAGATGCTCAGGTCTCTATTTTTTCTCTCATTTCCTATCTTCTTAAGATTGAGTAATTTCTGTTGTTCTACCTCTTGTTCATGGTCTTTTTCTGCTGTCATCTCTATTTTGCTGTTAATCTCATCAGGGAATATTTGTTTCCAATAGTTTATATATATTTGCATTTAATGGTATTATGCTACTGTTTGGTTTCTATTTTCTGCACTTATTCTAGATTTTGTGTTTTTCCTTATCTTGGTTTCATTGATTTAAATATTTTTGCCCTCTGTTATATTTCAATTTAAGTATTCTAAGGTCCTTCTGTTGTCTGGGAATATGGTAGAGATGCTAACATTATGCTAGTAAGAGTAACTTTGTAATTTCTATCAATTATAAAAAGAATATAAATAGCATACTATATATACATATATAAACAGTACACTATATATAAACAGAATACTAGTATAGTCTACTATAATAGAAAATGTAATTTCTATTAATTACAAAAAGAATATAAACAGTATATGTACATACATAAACAGTATACTATATATAAACAGTACATTATTATAGCATACTATAATAGAAATTACAAAGTTACTCTTATTAGCCTAATGTTAATATCTCTACCCCACTCCCAGACAATAGATGGACCGTAGAATACTTAAATTCAAATTATTCTACTCCTGCTTTTATGTTCTCTTTGTCATGCATTTTAATTCTATGTATTTTTTTTTCTTTTTTTTTTTTTTGGTGCCGGGGATCGAACTCCGGTCCTTGCGCTTACTCAGCAGGCGGCGAAACCACTGAGCTAAATCCCCGGCCCAATTCTATGTATTTTTAAATTCCAGAAGATATTATTGTTGTTTTCTACATTCAATATTCTTTTAAGTTTACTCACAAATTAACCATTTTCCAGGGACATTTACGATTTTCTCATCTGTGAGCCTCTAGCTGAGATCACTTGCTTTCTGACTAAGGATTTCCCTCTAGTATTCTCTTTAGGGATACTCTCCTAGTGTCAATTCAGACTTTGTTTGTCTAAAATTTTTTATTTTATAATCTTTTAAATATATTTTCATTAAATGTAGAGTTCCAGGTTGGCCTTTATTTTATTTTAGCATTTTGAAGAAGGCATTTCATTGTGTCCTGCCTCCCATTATTCTATTAAAAAGTCAGCAGTCAGTCTTACTACAGTGGTACCTTGGTTCACAAAGTTTTTGGCTGCAGAATTCAGTGCACAATTCTGGTTTTGCAACCAGAATTATGAAAAGAATTAAGTTTGTGAACTCAGGTACCACTGTATTGCTCCTTTAAAACAACATGGTTTTGTTTTTGGCTATTTTTAAGCATCTTTGCTTGTGTTTTGTCTTCAGTGGTTTTTCTATAATGGACTTAGGTACTGTTTCCTTTGTATTCTTTCTTCCTGGGGTTCACAGTGCTTTCTGACTTTATGGCTCAGTCTATTTCTTCAATATACCTGACCATTTTCTCTTCAAATATTATTTCTGCCCCTCTGACTCTAATTCCCCAAGGAGTGAAATTACATGGATATAACATCTTTTCTCTGTGCTCCAGATGTCTCTTATCTTTCTTCTTATATTTTCCATCTGTTATGGCTTGTGTTTAGATGTCCCCTCAAAACCTCAAGCAGTCATAGGTGGGGCTTTTTCAGGTGTGGCTGAATCTAGAGTGTGTGATTGATTCGTGGTTCAATGCTAGGATTAAGAGTGCTAGGATTAAGGGTGGGTGATTACTAAATTAGTCCACTGATTGGTTTGGCACTGCCCTAATCCTGATAGCCTTGATAGAATACAAAAGGGGCAGAAAAAAGCTCCTAAGGTCCCTTGCTTGCTTTTGCTGACTTGTGCCTGCTGTGAACTATTTCTCCTCTGTGATGCCCCTCTGCCATGCCCTCTGGCCTTGGAGCCAGCCAGTTATGGACTGAAACCTATACAAACTATGAGCTAAATGAACCTTTTCTTCCTTAACTTGTGGTGTTGGGTATTTTGTCTCAGCAATGAGAAAAGTAACTAAGACACCATTCTTTCATTTCTTTGGATATTTTTTGCTGATATCAGTTCTGGTTCCCCAATTCTCTGCTGTACCTAATATCCTTATAAACCTATTCATTTAGTGATTGATATTAACTCTGATATTTTTAATACTAATATTTCCACTTGAGCTTTTAATCATTTTTAGGGTTTTTTTTTAACAAACATTTCATATCTTCTGCTAATTCTTTGAATGCATTAATCACATTTAAAGTCTGTGTATGATAATCCATTATCTAAATCTATTTTAATTTTTCACTCTTGGCTTTTGGTCACTTTTTTCATATATATATATATATTTAACTGAATGTTGAGTATTAAATTTGAGCAATTTTAGAAAAAGAATGTCATTCTCAAGATGATGACATATTTCTCCAGACATTTTACTGTTGCTTGTACACATTTCCCAGAGTCTCTCTCCTGTGATACCCTAGCTTTGTCTTTCCATCTGTATGAGATGGTTAGAAGCTCTGCTCAGCCTCTCAGCTGCTGCTTTCAGAGTAGTCAATGGTCATGAAGGAGACATGGACACCAAAAGCCACACTGTTTGCAAGGCCTGAAAATGTGCAATCCTGTGCTTCTGTTTTTTGGGGGAAAGCATTTTGATAGCTACCATAAGGAAAGAGTGGGGAGGGTGGAAGAATCCCTGACCTAGCTTCTCCGCAACTTCAGTGATACCCTGCTGCTTATACTTTCTTAGGCCTTACTTGACAGCTATTAAAATGAAAGGTTGGACAAAAGGACCACTTGGCCATTTCTCAAATTCTTACAAACCATCCTTCACCATGAAATTAGTGTCTACAAGGGCATTTTGCAGTAATAAAGTAAGGTCATAAAATGACTATTTTCTTTGATACTGGGGGAAAGGGATAAAGTTAGCTAATTTAGAAGTTGCCATTTGTGTTTCCATTGAGCAAGTCAAATATTCTGAGATTACATTTTGCCACAGACTGAAGAAAGAGCTTATGCTGTGATGACCAGCTTATTAGATGAGATAACAAAATGTTAGGCACCTGTTTCATTTCTGGCTTACCATAGGGTTCAGAAAGGATTTTCCAAAAGAATGAATGAACGATCATAATCCTAATATCTCTGATTTATCAACTGCTTGGTGTGCCAGGGTGCATCTCTGAGTAATAAAGATTTGACATCTTCTTCTCCAGGGGTCAAGTGTTATTGTGCCTTAGCTACACATGAGGGAAAGGATTCCAGTCTAGTCTTATATTAAAAACCTTTTGCCAAATAGTAGCATTGGCAGCTTTAGTTCTCCAGCAGCCTACCTTTTATGCCAAGGAGCAAAATAATCGTCTGCTTACCAAGGGTTTTTTCAGCTTTTTAATGATGTATTAAATTAAACACCCACTCACCGAATATCTGTGAGTGTTGACTGTAGCAGATGGATCTGGATGTTTGGTGCAGGAATGCATCTTGTCACAGATGATCATTTATTGGTTCCCATTACTGGATCCTTTATTGATTGTGGTTGGATGACCTTACTAGGGTCCTCCTGCTTCCCAATAGTTTGTGGTTATGGTGGTCAAATTATTGCATGACAAATACCATGGCAGATGTATAAACAGGAGGAAGGGGGCAGCAATTCGGAGTCCCAGATGTATTTTAGTTTTCTGGCTTTTCAGTAACCTACAGAAGGCATGTAGGGTGTGTTAAGGGCAAACACTGATGGTCCCAGATGTGCACCAATACCAGGAATCAGCAGTGTAAAAGTCTTTAGAAGTTGATGAGCAAGAAGTAGAATTTAGTTGTTTTGATCTGCATATTTGGATTGCCAGAGAAGCTGAGCATTGTTGCATAATTTTTGCAGCCTGTTTGTGTGTTTGTTTCTGAATTGATTGTCCTTTTCTTGACCTATTTTTAATTGGGGTACTTGTCTCTTTTAATTGTCTTACTAGAACTTTAAAATACTGTAATAACTGTGTCAATACTTTTTCTATCATGTTTTATTAATATTTTTTCTCAGATTATTTTGTATTTTAATATTTACTATGCTTTTAATGTTTTTATTAGTAAAAATCTAGTTCTCTTTCAAGGTTTATATCTTTGATACTACTTTTAGCAAAAGCTTGGAAGATAAAAGTATTTATGTTTTTTCAATACTCATTAATTTTTTTCATTAAAACTTTTAATCTGTGTGGAAATAATTTGGGCATATGTCACTATACATAAGGCTGACTTAATTTTTCTTCACATAGTTAATCAGTTATCTCAACATTATCACTGAATTATCTACTTCTTCCCCACTTGTGGGAAATGACACTTTCATTGTTTACTAAAGTCATATGTATCATAATATATCTATATCTATGTATAAATTGGATGACCTAGGTTTCTGTATCTTTCATTGATTTTTCTTTCAGAACCACATTGTTTTGACATTTTATCTTTTGAGTACATTGTTTCATGTGGCAGAGCAAAATATTCATTATTCTTCCTCCTAGTTGCCAGCATTTATTCTTGTACAAGGATTTCAGAATCATTTCATAAGTTTAAAACATTGTGCCAGGACATGCAGTGGACCTAGAGGACATTATATTAAATGAAATAAGTCAGACACGGAAAGACAAATATTGCATGTCCTTACTTATATGTAGAAGCTAAAAACATGGCTGCTCTAGAAATGGAGAGCAGAATGGTGATTACTGGTGCTGGGAAGGTACTGGGGGAGGAAAGTGGACAGAGTGTGGCTAACAGGTGTAGGGAGCATTTGCATAGGAGGAATAACTTCTCATGTTCTGTAGCACAGTTGAATAACTATGGTTGACAATCAATTATATATTTTAAAATAGATAATAGAGAGGATATTGAATATTCCCAGCACAAAGAAATAATAAATGTTACCCTGGCGTGGTGGCACACACTTGTAATCCCAGCACTCACTTGGGAGGCTGAGGAAGGAAGATCAGTGCAAGTTCAGTGAAGCCTTGGCTACATAGTGAGTTCAAGTCCAGCCTGAACTGCATAGTGAAACTCTGTCTCATAAAAATGATTAATGTTTGAGGTGACGGGTATATCTGTTACCCAGATCTGATCATTATACATTTTATACATGGGTTGAAATATTACACTACACCTCATGAATACGTACAACTATGTATCTGTTAAAATTTTTAAAATAGAAAAATAGTTGTGCTGGGATATTTATAGTAATCAGTGTACAGATCAATTTAGGGGAGACTTGCCATCTTTTCAATATTGGTTTCTGTCTTCCTTACTGGCACCCAGGTAGTCTGGGGGAGCAATAGAATGTGGGAAGTCGCAGGGTCTGGAGGTGGAAAGTCTGGGTTCAAAAGCAGATAAAGCCGTCCATTAGTGTGTATGGCAGCAAGCAGTTGTTTTCCTCTGCGCTGCAGCACAGTGCTGTCACTCTCATTCTCACATGATGACAAGATGTTTTGAGCAACAACCTGGCTACATGTTTCTTTCTGAAAAACAGTTTTAAAAAATGGTTTTTCTCGGCATTGCTAACACAGTCCTGAAAGAAACTTATATTGAACCAACCTAAGTCACACGATTCTTCCTAACCAGTTGCTGTAGCAAGGCAGTCAATGCTTAGCCATGTTTGTATATATTCATGTGTCCCCAAGCCTGGGCCAAGGGAATAGATGATGGGGAGGCTGTCAGTACAGGAAGTTTAAAAAGAGCATTGACTTTTATGAAAATGCCATCTTGACATCTCTTGAGGTGGTTATATATTGACTCACTGATTGTGGCAAGTTACATAAATAGATACTCTGAGCAAGGGACAAAACCAACTAGCTACACCTGTGAGAGTAACTGGGGTTTTGGGAGAATATGTTATGGTTTAGATCTAAAATGTGACCCCCAGCCAGTCTCATGTGTTGAAAGGTGATTGGATCATGGTATCAGGAGGGCTGCAGTCTGGTGAATTCACACTCTGATGAGCTCAGTAGCTGAATGTACTATTAGGAGGGGAGACCTGGTTGGGGGGGGTGTCACTAGGTGAGACCCAGAAGGCTGTGTTCTTGTCCCTGGCTCTTCCTTTCTCTTTCTGTTTCCTGGCTTCCAGAGCTTGAACAGCTTTCCTTCACCATGCCCTTCTTCCATGTCATTTCTGCCTTAGAGCCAGCAGACCCAGGACTGAAACCATGAGCCAAAATAAACCTCTCCTTCTTGAAGTTGTGGGTGTCAGTATTTTGTCCTAGCAATGGGAAAGTGACTAAGATAGCTTGTTTCCTTTCCCTATTATTTTCCTTCTTCCAGCTTCTCTGCCTGTCCCTAGTACTCTGATATTGGTGTTCCTCAGAGCTCTGTCTTGGTTTTCCCCTCTGAGTGAGGGCAGTGTTGTAGCTGCCTCTCTTGTGTGCCAATGTTGCTCTCCCTGGACATCACACTCATTGCTTCCTAGATGGTCCAGGGGAGTCTCAAACTCAGCACACCCAGTATTCAGCTTATCAGCTCCTGTAACCCTACTTTACCTCTGATATTCTTGATCACACTGTACAATCACTGCACCTGAAATCCTTGAATGTTGCTTTCTTTCTCCTCTCTTTCCTGCTTGTCTGACTCATCCCCTTTTTTCTACTCAGCCCCTCCTACTAGTGGAGATGTTGGGCATCCCTTACACCAGTGGTTCTCAAGTTCTAGTGAGTGTCACTGTCACCTGAAAGGCCACTGAGTGCACACATTGCTGGGCCCACTGCCAGAGTTTCTCATTCAGCACATCTGGAGTGGGGCCTGAGGGCTTCTTCCTCTGCGGCAGAGGTGGTGCAGATACTGCAGGCCCCACACTTTGAGAAACACCAGGGTTATCAGGACAGCAGCTCCTTTCTGGTCTCCGCCCCCAGCCCTGTCTCCCTTAGTCTATCTACACTTTCACCAGAGCATCCAGCTGATCACAAACCCAACAGTGCTATGCTTTTGTCTACCTAAGGAAGCCTGGATATCTAACCATAGTGACTGTCTCACCTTCCTACAGTGTTGTGGGGACATTGGGGCATGAAAGTTGCACATGAGTAGTGAGCCGGCCTCCTTAGATCAGGGGTCCCCATGTACATGGTGGAGGAGCTCCGAATGCCCTCAGCTCTGGATGGAGAGGTGAGAAGCTGGGTTCCCCAGTGCTTGAGCATGATCAAGGGCTGGCACTGGCTCAGAGCTGTACTCTTTCTGATGAAGAAGGCGTTTTAATGACACAAGTTGAAAAAGGTGAGAAGCTAAGCTCATCAGAATGATCAAGTGGGTAGAGCTTTGGAGCAGAAACAAAAGAGACCCACTGGGCTTACATAGCCAACTAAGTGCAGTAGCCAGCCTGGTTTCCAGGGAGATATCAGTGGATCCTTGCATGGCAGGCTGTGAACTAGAACCATTTTTAAAATGTACTTTGTTTGAACATGAAATGATCTTTTAGGATGAGATTTCTTAACCTTTTCCTGTGCTTTGGGAGTTTTCTATATATTTTTTTCCACCTGTAAACATATTTGTACTGTAGCCCTTTCAACTACCCACGTATTGCCATGGGAATCTTTCCTTGGCTTGGTCATCTGACTGGAAACTGTGCTTCCAATGACTCCCAGGCCCTCCTCCATATATCTTAAAAATGATACTAAGGGAGAAGTAAGAATGTGGGTTTGGTCTCACTGGCCTCAGAAAGTCAAGGAGCATTGGGGAGCTCCTTTTCTACATGTGTGAGCTAAAGAGGAGAGACTGCAGGCTGGGTCTGAATCCTTGGGGACCTTCACGGGAGAAGCCTTGCTATGTTTCTAAAAATGTTCAGGTGGGCTGGAGATTTAGCTCAGAAGTGCCACTGCCTGCCTTGCAAGTGCAAGGACCCGAGTTTGATCCCCGATACCAAAAAAAAAAAATGTTCAGGTGTTCTTTGTATAGTATTTTGCTCAGGTTTTATGTTTTTAAGATGTGACCAGTGCTTTTTATGAACAACTATCAGAAATAATGTTTTTGCCAAGTAAGTAAAATTAATTTTCAAAAGAGAGAGCATTTGCTTTTTGTGGCTGATATCACATGAGTAACTTTTTAATGGGGTTCATTTCAATAAGATTAGTTTTTCAGTGGGAGTCAGTGCCCAACACACACTCATTGCCCTTGAGGATCGTGTGACCCATGGACGTGGTGACTAAAGGTCACAGTTCATCCCAGTGCAAGTGTCTTAGTTACTTTTCTGGTTGCTGAGACAAAATACCCAACACCTACAAGTTAAGGGAGGAAAGGTTTATTTAGCTCACAGTTTGTAGAGGTTTCAGTTCATAGTTTTCTGGCTCCAATGCAGGGTAGCGTGGCAGAAGGGGATCACAGAGGATAAACAGCCTATGGCAAAGCAGGAAAGACAGAAGGCAGCAAATAGCAAGCAAGAAACAAGTAACCCTCGAGGACCCTCTTTCTGTCCCTTATATTTTATCCAAGGTGGTGCACCCTTAATCCTAGCCAGAGCTATGTCAAACCAATCTGGACAAATTTAGTAATCATGCACCCTTAATCTCAGTATCACACACTTTAGATCCAGCCATTTCTGAAAAAGCCCCACCTGTGACCTCATGAGGCTTTAGGGGGACATCTAGACACAAGCCATAACAAAGAGGCCAAGGTATGCCAGAGTAGAATGAGCATAGTGGAATTCTTGGTGGGGTACCAGATGTAGCCAAGAGTCTACTAGGGTGGGTCACAAGAGAACCCTAGCAGGGAAAACCTTTCACTCTAAGGAAGCCCTGGTTTATCAATGGTAAAGTTGAGGACTGAGGCAACATGGATAATTGAAATCCACAGGAAATCTCTAAACTTCATTTTTACCAAATGATTTGTTTCCTTGCACATCAAATTTGTTTACCAAAACCACTGACCATGGAACAGAATTGACTGATTTGAATATCTCTCCTCCCCATCTTCTCCTGTCTTATTTAATGTTCAGAAGAAAAGGCAGGCATAAGCAGGCACATAGCAAGTCAAATGAGGATCAGAAACAAACGCTCGGGTTTTTCCACCGCCTGGGCTGTTGTTCTTGAATCATCAGAGCTGGGTCCCTTTGCCTGCTGTCTGTTCCACAAAATAATTTTACATGCCTGAAGTCATCTGGCAGTGTCTATTAGCAGTAGTGTCCCTAATCAGAGGAAGGAAGTCAGTTCAGAGATGTCACGTTTTTGCCATTGCCTTTAAATTCCTCTGCTCTCCAGGTCAGACCCTGGGTTTGATCTCTGGAATCTGGGAACCATGCTGTGTTTACACACTCAGGCTAGTGAGGCTGGGGTGGAATTGTTATATTTACAAAAGCCTGATGCCTCCATTCTTGCTCTGCAAGTGTGGTGGAAAGCCTTTCAACAGAATCTCACGTCAAAATGCCCCTGGGGCTTTTCTCCTCTGCAGTGAACCCTCCTCTGCAGTGAACCCTTGACCTGGCCTCCTTTGGATACTGGAATCTCATGGGTTAGAATCTAGACCAATGATGGTGAACCTTTTAGAGACCGAGTGCCCAAACTGCAACCCCAAACCCACGTATTTACCACAAAATGTCAACACTACAGTTGACCCTGAATATCTGATGCTTGGCTGCTGGGGCGAATTGGGTCCCATGCTGTCAGAGAGGGCTCTGTGCTGCTGTGGCATGTGAGTTATAGGTTTGCCACCACTGGTCGAGACCATTTCTCCCTTTCATTTTAATGCATAATTAATATCAGACTGAATTATTTTTTCCTGGCTGTAGGTGACATGACAATGCTGTATAAATAATTTCTCTCTCACCTGATATTTATAAGGGGATGGCTTCTTCTTCAATGACCCCAGCAACCTTTTCTGTTTGGATCTGATGGCATTGCATGGCTTCTGTGTTAATTTTTTGCAATTCCCACTTCAGCTAACAAGAGGATGGCCTCTTTATCTTTCCTCATGGCCAGTGTCCAGGCAGGGGGAGACGCACCAGGCTCCCTGTGCCCAGCCAGGCTCGCTGAGAGCAGAGGTGGTACTTCATATAAAGAACAGCCTTGTCCCTGAGGTGATAGGGCACGGAGGGAGGCCTGGGTGGCCAGTGTGAGGTGGGCTGGGTGTCTGTGGATGGGGTGCGGTGGGGGTCTCCTCCCTCTTTTTTCCAGCCTTCACCTGCTGGGTTGGGCACCTGTTTCTCAGAAGCATATGCTCAATGGCAGACATGGCTCTGATCTCCCAGCTCACTGTACCTTTCCCGTGCTATTGCTCAACCAGATTTTTCGCATCCTATTGACAAGTCATCTTGAAATCCTTGTGTTATTTCATGTCTCTTTGTATCCCTTTCTGAAACACACTGAGGTCTGAGCAAACACATGGATGGAAGCAAGCCCTTCCCAATTAGCTGGCCTTTGCTTCACCCTTGGCCCTGTCCTCGGGGAAGCTGCTCGCTCTTTCTGCAGCTTGAAATCTTCAGCTATGAGAGGGGTCCCTGGTGCTTGTGTAGGATCATGGGACGTTTTCAGGAGATGACACTCACAGGAAACGCATCAGCCCTCTTGTCATATAGAGGCGTGGAGCAGTCACTGATCTTGAGCAAGGATCCTACAATCTCAGCCCATTTTTTTTTAGGGATTCTAAGTATTGAACCTAAAGCCTTCACGAACAACATCCCCAGACCTTTTCTTATTTTTATTTTGAGTCAGGGTCTCACTAAGTTGCTAAGTTGTCCAGGTTGGCTTGAGCTTGTGGTCTTCCTGCCTTAGCCTCCTAGAGTGCTGGATTACAGGCCCACACCACCATAGCTTCAGCCCAGTTTTCAAGGGTTTTATTTTACCAAGTTTCAGAGAAATTCTATCTGTGTTATATATATGTTTAAATATAGCATCTTATTTATCAAATAAAGGCTTCACTAGAAAACAAGATAATAGGGGTCGGGGATTTAGCTCAGTGGTTCCAGCACCTGCCTCACAAGCACAAGGTCGCGAGTTCGATCCCTGGTACCAAAAAAAAAAAGAAAACAAGATAATATATAGTCTCAATTGCTCAATAAATATTGATCCCAAGACAAAATAGACTTTTCCAATAAAACTCAATATATTTTAATTTTATTTTTAGTGCTTAAGATAAACCATAATTCAATAAGCAACTGCGTATCACTACTCCTTCAAAGAATAGATCATTAATGATATAGTTGAAGCCCTTGGTATTTTCCTCCCTCCTCCAAAATATCTCCCTCTGCACACACAGGACCACCTGTCTCAACTGGGAAATTGTCAGCATTTCTTTATACAATATATGCCTAACCTGTATTTGGTATTGTATTAAGCATTTAAAATTTTTATCTCAGTGATACTCTAATTATGTATTCTTCTGAAAATTGCATTTTTGTTGTTTTTAACTCAGTGTAAGAGTCATACATTTTGAATTGGTGACTCTAATTGGTTCATTTTCACAACTGTATAATATTTCATTTTTATGGATACTCCTTAATATGTTCGCAGCATTACCTGGTGGTATATGCTAGTGAATTGTGAGTTAGGCTGTCTTAAATTGTGTTATGATAAATAATATATGAGTAATACTGATTCTTACAAATGCCTCTTTGTATCCCTTACAGAACATGCACATACTCACATAGAAGCCTGGATTGTGAGACATATATATACATATATATATATATATACACATATATATATACATATATATATATATATATATGTATATATATATAATCTCCCCTTCATGGGTCTACCTTCTTGTTCATGCTAGAGTTTGCCTTCATAAGCCTGTTGATTTTTTAAATGGTTGAGTGTAACATAGTATCACATTGTAACTTAAAATTTGTATTTTTCTTAACTACTAACAGCACCTCTTTTTATTCTTAATTGAACCCAGAGCCTTCACATTTTGCTACATCTCAAGTGTTTTATTTATTTATTTATTTTGAGTCAGGGTTTTGCTAAATCACTAAATTGCCCAGGCTGGGCTCAAACTTGCAATCCTCCTTACTCAGCATCCCAGAGTACTGGGATAACTAATACCTTTTTATACTTCCTCCCTTGTATGTTTCTCATCTTTTACCTAACTTGCTTCTGGGTTGTCTTTTTATTGATGTTTTAAATTTTTTTATTATATGTTCTGGTTACTAAAATATGTTGATTTTCTGTATTTTAGATTGTATCTTTCTGACTGCAAGATCTTTTGTTTCTCTTATTAAACTATTCTTTGGTTTTGGTTTTGGTGAATAGAAGTTATAATTTTATTTTATTTATTTATTTTTCCCCATTAAGTTTATGG